>APFE030095748.1:589-11312 GCA_000404065.3 Pinus taeda | reverse complement strand
TGCTTGGGTGTGTTTTAAAAATGACATTTTTTAAGGTTCTGCATTTTCTGGAAAATGTTTCTACCAGGTATTTTTTCAGAACCACTGTTACATCTAGAGATTTGGCATGAAATGAATAATCATCAGCAGCTGGCAAAGGCACCCTCCAATATTTATTATATGCATCATGGTTTTTTTATTAAAGGCCAGGATTATATCCCCTATTTCCATCGACGATATGATTCATTGCAGATATTTACTGAACTATCGCCAAGACAGCCAGGAGGAGCCATGCCCCTGATAAATGCTTAGCTAGACTCTAGGAAGGCTCTTTGATTTCGGAAATTAGGAAGGTTGTGTGGCTGGACCGTGGTTTGTGTGGCTGGGTTGTGGCTTACGTATATGCACAAGGCCAAGCCAAAGGCATACCTCATGCATATGCGTGGGCTTTTTAAAGTTTAATTATTTTTTTTAAGATTTTTTGTTTTTAAGAATTTATTAATAAGGAAATGGTTGGGTTTTGTTTTGTTTATTTTGTTTTTAAAATTTAAATATATATATATATTATATTAATTTTAAAGAAAACTTTTATTGATTTTTATAAAGATTTGTGTTTATTAAATAATATATATATATATAATATATATATATATATATATATTTTGGAATTTTTTAAGAAATAATTTATTAGAAAATAAAGAAATTTTCAAAACAAATTTTTTTTTGTTTTATTTTAAGTTTATTAAAAATCAATCAAATGAGGAAAACAGAATTTAGCTGCAGAATTGCATTCTGTAGCAATTTTGTTTTTAGATTTTATGATATACTAACAAAACAAAACAAAAACAAAAAAATTCTAATCCTCCAGGTCACACGAAGCGCAAGAGGAGAGCATACTCAAGATTTTTATTTTGTTAGCATTCTCAAGCTTTTTTTTTAGTCGATTCTTCTCTTTTAGAAATTTGGATGCAAAACATAACATGAAAATGATCGATTGCCTACCTCAAACTGTCATTCATCCATTTTCATTTGTGCTCCTTATTCACAATCGCTTTTATTGAAATTTTTCCTACCAAGGGTCAGTAAATGGGTAGCCACCACAAAACATCATTATCCTAAAACTTTCAAAAACTTACTTTTATTGGCTAGTCCTATTCTACTAAAAAATATGAAAATTCCCTTAAGTGTAAGAGAATTTCCAATGCATCCATTTGCGCAACAAGATCATGAGTAAACTCATATCCAAGTTGGTGAATTCTTGGATATGATCATGAAAAATTGTTGTTGCAAATGGATCTTTATTTTTGTTTTTGATTATTTTTGAGTGAATGAATGGGGATGGATGTTCTATGTTTTCTATATGCAAATGCAAAGAAACTTAAATGAAAATTCGAAATCAAATGTTGATCCCTATGTACGCCTCCCCGGCAACGGTGCCAAAATGTTGAGCAAAATAATTTCCATTATATTACTAACATAATGTAACATCCCTCCCTTAATAATAAATAATAAATAATCAGAACTAATAAACATAATACAAAATATATAATTAATAAAAATAATAAATAATGAATAATAATAGAACACTTAATAAAATAATAAATATTAACTAATAACAATATACAAATAATAAGTAATAATAAAAATAATGAATAATAAAATCATAACATGAAAAATAATAAATAAGATAAAAGATAAGTAATAAAAATAAAATATAGTAATAACCAAAAAAACAAATAATCATAAAACAATAATAAAATATAATAACATAATAATACAGGAATTATCAAAAAATTTATGCTGCCGACACTTGGAGGGTGGGCATGTGGCATGCGACACATGGAGGGGTGTGCATGTGGTTTTCCATCCCAATGTTTTTTCTATTTAAGGAATGATGAGGGAGGATGGAGGGGGGATCCATTTTTTGAGGTTTTTTGGTTCTTATTCTCTTGGAAGGTACTGAGACTTAGGAATACTTGGCAGTAGTGTTGATTGAGGGCTCGGGGGTGGCCAGTTGTAGCAGAATCCTGCACAATTGAGCCTACGGTTGGGAGGAGAGTCGTCCCCAAATCTTGTGGTCACTTCGCAGCCGGCAGGTATAATTTCACTAAAGAATTGTTTTCCTTTTTACATTAATTTTAGTTTTATTTGTGCTATTACATATGGTATCAGAGCATTTTGTGCTGTTACATTTTTTGCGGTCCTTGGAGTTTCCATGTATCTAACTTTCTTGCCGTGAATCGCTACTTAGAATAGGTTCATTTTGATTAAAATCTTCATAATTACTCCATTTTCTCAAATTTACATTGACGTCGCTGCTTAGAGTCCGTATATTAGAAATAAATGATGCAATTCTCTGTGTAGCTTTTATTCTGTATACAATTTAATTTAGTGAGCAAAATTGACGCGGTTGGCGAAAATTAGACCATCTGCAGGTAAAAGTTAACCTGATTTGTCAGGTCTTTTATGTATGTCCTGTTTAACTTCGCACATAAATCACTTCTTGGAATCCCTGTAGAATATGTGATTGTTAATGCGATTTTGGAAATTAAGGGTTTTGGGTGGTGTTTTGCCGCATCTGCTTTCTGTGGCTTCACTGCACTCTCGAGAGAATTTATTTACCTATTCATCTAAATCATCTTTACGAACAGTGATCTGTTATATCTCCAGTTTTGATCTAGTGTATGTTTTTGTCCTGTTCATGCTTTCAATGCTTTAATTATTTATTCTCTCCTCTGTTCAGACTATAGTTTATATTTAAGGAAATGCTAGGTGATTGGGGAAAAAATTCCAGGGTTTTAATGAGTTTCCATTAAAGGATGGGTTCTGTATGTTCTTTAACTTGTGCTTTGATTATGCAAATTCTTGTTGTACTTGCCAACCTTTGTTTACATATTTCTTTGTTTTCAAACGTGCATTACGATGAAGTGTTACAGAGTAGGATGAAGTGCTACAGAGTAGGTCTTTCGGTTAAGAGCCTGTATCCATGTGTGACCACTTTCGTCTTGTTTTACAGAGAGTTCTTATATTTTTGTGTTGGCAAAGGTGTAACAACAAAACAAGAGTTCTTATATTTTTGTGTTGGCAAAGGTGTAACAACATTTTATGGCGAGTCTGACTCTGCTTGTCAATCGATATCGCTGTAAAACCTGTATACTATACTTATGAAACTTGCTGACGTGGTATCCATATAAGGGCATGAATCAAATCAAGAAAATATATAATGTTTCTGTTTCTTTTCTCGTCTTTTTTTGTTATGAAAAGAGAAGCAGCAAGGCTCACCCATGGATGCCCGGATGGATATGGATGTCACTCCTTTCTGGGAGCAATTACTGTTTTCACAGATGCGCAATTTCATTCACCGCATTTCGACTTCAGGTATTTCTGAAACTTGTTTTGTGATAAAATAATGATTGAAACCATATACATTGTCACAAATCCGTACTCAATTCCATTTCCTTTTCACAAAGGACAGATTCCGGAAGTTCTGTCGGATTGAAATGAATTCCCAGTGAATTCTATTGCTTTGAAATGAATTCCCAGTAAATTTTGCATTCGCTGAGTAGGGAAGGATAGAGCGCTTACTATATACCCAACAACAGGGGCAATCAAATGGGAAAGAATCTTAATTTTAAACAGAACCTATGTATTGCAATTTGCGGCTCCAAGCATGCTGAATTAAGTGGCACCCAATAGGCTTTAAGTCTAAAAGAATCCTTCTGAGAATTGATTATTACGAGATGGCGTTCGCTAACCAAGATCAGAGTCCTCTATTACCAGAGTCCTCGTCCGTCAACGAAAATGTGGAGGAGTTTCATTCTAAAACCTCTAGTCGTCATTTGAGAGACCTTCACATTCTGAGTTTGGTGTACATGTCATCAGGTTCTATGTGTTTCCATGTTGTTTACTGTCATTGGTGTCACTTTTGGATGATTTGTAGCTTGAGCTTCTTAGTTATCCCAAGCAGATGTTTGGATACACAACTGTGCATACTTGTAGATTAACTTCATGGCTGAAATTTGAATTACTTTCTTGCACTTCTACCCTCGCAGGAAAATAAAATATCATTGTTATACCTGAAAGTAGCTCCCATCTTGATTGACGTAAAGTTAGTGGGTCATTTCATAATACTGCTACCGAAAAATTAAAAGAAAATTTTGTTGGCAGAGTTTTCAGAGTGGTCATACCATGATATATAGCCATTTCCATCCGCAAATGACCATGCATCTAAAGATGTTTGTTATCTCTTTTGCAACGAAAATGGGTCTACCCTAATATTTCATTGTCATTTATCTTGTCTTTTGATGATTGTCTCCTAATATGTCTAAACTATTTTATCACTCTCTAGTATGTGAAACCTTGTTTAGCTTATAGTACATGTCACTTACCGCCTGGAAAAATTTAACACCAATCTGATGCAGATTGTGTTCTATGTGTCATTGTGTCCATGTAGTAACGTAACTCTGACTTACTCATCGTATGTGTAACTCTCACTTCCAAAGGAGACTGTAATTATGCTCCTCTATATAGAATCCTGAGGACGTAAAGAAATTACCTTCCTTGGGAGATAATTTAAGGTGTCAATAAGGCATGAATGCCCTTTCTTGGTAAGGACATGTCTAGTTTACTTGCATTTTCAACTTTCTTGTTTCACGTAATTCTTCAGGGGCATAATCAGGCAAGTTCTTAGAATGGATATTACCATTCTTGGCTCTGATGACAATAACATTTGACTCTTTCTTGTAGTTTATTCCACCACAATTGTATTTACAGCTTTTTCCCTACGATAAGTAGGTATTCTTTTTTTATCATTTTTAATGGTATATAGAGAATTTTACAGCAGACATTTTGTAGACTATCATATTATACCAATATAGAGAGAAATTATTGTAAGGTTATTGTAAGGATTTAACACATGAGTTACTGACAAATTATCATAAGCATTCCAAAATTGGTCGAAAGTCGACATGCTGGAGAACCATCACTTTGTTGATAGGACAAAGATCTATTATGAAGTAGCATATTGACTAAATAATTATACCAGAATTATACCTCTACTGTTATCAAAGAAATTGCAATAATATGTTAAAAGAAGAAGATGTACTTATGGTTTCATTCTTGTAATAAGCCGAACCTGATGAAATTTTCGTAGATGAAATCCTACGATTTATTTTGGTAGATATTTATATTAAAAACTTAATCGCTGAATTTGGTTTTGAGGATGAAGATTTAGGAACCACATCATTGGGTATTCTTTATCTTTCATTCACTGTATGTTCATTTATAGCAACACCTTTCGTTAGGAGGCTTGGTTCAAAAAATTCGGTCGTTCTTGGAACTTCAAACCTTTTTCCATCATGGTATATATTTTGATCCCAATTTCACTTTGGAATTAAGTATTTAAATGTATATTGATAAATGCTTCTGGAATTATTATCAAACTTTGTTGTGCTTTGTCAAGTGTGGCGCTTCTAAGATTGTAGCGTCAGTCACTAGGTAATTTTATTTTCCTGAATATCGAAATTCGTGGAATCTCAAGGCCCAGTGCATTTAATGTTTAATTCAACGGGCTAGGCATTTTTGTCTTATAAGATACAGTTAAATGGCCATAATATTAAACAATAATAATATATATCTCTTTTAAAACAATTTAAAATAAAATAAAAGTAAAACAAATTACATATATTTCTGGAAAAATATACGATATTTTGATGTCAAACTTAATAGGTGAATTTATCACAATTTTCTGGTATGGCTACGTTTCTCAACTGAATTCTCTCATTTATTTGTCAAACTTAATTGGCAAGTTTATCACAAGTTTCTACTCTAGCTACATTTCTCAGTATGGAAAAATTTATCGCAAGTTTTGCACTAATTTAATTGTTTACTAGTGTTCACTAATTCAAGCAAAAAGGCTAATATGAACTAAGTGGCTTAGATTATGACCCTTGGAGTTTTGATATGGATGCATTTTATAAACCCCAACTTCTATTTGGGATTTACTTGGCAGGTACAGGCAACTCGGGCATGAAGAATTTATCTTTAACAGAAAGCCCTCGTGTGTGTCCAGATAGAAATTACTTCTCTGTTGATTGTTTTGTGCATACCCAACCCAAATAGAAATTGCTATTGGGTTCCTTGTTCAATTTGCATCCAGTGTAGATCTTCTTTCTCATTTTCAAGATCCTTAATTTTCTTCACTTACACTTAATTTTCCTTTGATTTTCTACTTTTGTTTTAAACAATCAATTTCACAAGCAGGGATAATAAATATATCTCTACATCCAATAGAAAATTATTGGTGTTTTCAATCCAGAAATGAATATGTCTCTCCGTCAGTATAAGACAAGCCGCCATCATAATAAAATATATAAAGGAAAAAACAGGTTTTGGGCATTGTGAAAAGTTTAATATATAAATAAATTGAAGGGAAGATGTTTTCTAAAAAGTCACGTAACCTTAAAAGTTAGTGTGAAGAAAGGTGAGTAATTTTTTTAAAATTGTTATGCTTAAAATTATATTGAAACATTGAAATATACTTACAGCACTTCATAATTTTTCAAATTTAAGTAATGTATACGAGGACACATTCCAGGAAGGGATTCTTGCCTGTCCAGGATGCGGCCTTGATTCTTAAATTGATGATACATATATGTTAATAGACATAATGACGGAACATTATGCAAATCAATAAGTGAGGCGGGAAATCAAAATATTAAGATTATTTATGCACCCTCATATCATATCATACGTCTCTATGAGGTTATAGAAACTCCATCAGATATATATGTTGTGATGGAATATGTAAAGTCTGGGGAGCTCTTTGATTATATTGTTGAGAAAGGTCGATTGCAAGAGGACGAGGCCCGATGCTTTTTCCAGCAGATTGTATCAAGCGTGGAGTATTGCCACAGAAATATGATTGTTCATCGTAATCTTAAGCCCAAAAACTTATTGCTAGATTCCAAATGCAATGTTAAGATTGCAGACTTTGGGCTTAGTAATGTTATGCGCGATGGACATTTTCTTAAAACAAGTTGCGGCAGTCCAAATTATGCTGCCCCCGAGGTAATATCAGGTAAATTATATGCAGGGCCAGAGGTAGAATTGACCCCCTTGCATCAAATGAGGTTATTCATATATAAAAAAAATACACCGTGCACAAATATGGTGTTAAATGACAGCAGGAAACAGAGCAGATGCAATTTGTCATGAATGTGTTGTATTGCAATATTAGGTAGTTAATAGAGGCATTGTTAGGATGCGTAGTTAAAAAGATACCATCTTATGGTTTTGGGCCTTGGCTATTGAGTTAGGTGCCTAATAAATCTTACCTGTAGAACTTTTACAGTGTTCTATATATTTCTATTGACATGAAACAACTAAAGGAGTTCCTATAAGCCAAATGGAGCCAAAAGCTACAATGCAAGAGAGCCATTACAGGAAGTTGGAGGCTGACAATTTTCCTCTAAGGCCTCTTAATCTTCAACGCTGCTTCAAGACCTCATAGCGTTGCCTCTTCCAGTCACCTTTCAGTCACTGGTGTGATTGTGATAATTTTCTGAGGCTGATCATTGATTTATGCAGAGAACTTGAGGTATGTTTGTATTGCAGGAGGATCATCTTCAAAAGAATTTTGTTGACATATCTGACAAGTGTCTTCATGCCCTTGAGGCTCTCTGGTGTGCATTTTCTAAACCCTTACCTTCTTATTTCAGTCAACTAATATTGCACAACAGTGGTTGAATACAGTGGCATTAAACTTATCTAGTATATCAGAGAATTATTAAACTCCTTGAGGTATTATTTGTCTTGCTCATAAGTCCTTTATTGACTGGCACAAGCATACTTCCTTTGTTCTCCCTCTAATCCAAACAGAGAAAGAAATAAGCAAATCTGAAATATTTTGACTCTTTAACATAAGAAATTTCTCACTGCTGTCCTAAAATTATTTACTGCTCTCTTCTACTGAAGCATAAGTAATTCTCTGCTGTCCTGAAGATACTCATTTGGGTCATTTGAAATCCTGAATACATTGCTTTAAAGTGCTCTCATTTACTCATAAGGTTATAGGCATTGGATAAGAGGTATTTTGTTGAGCATTTCATTGGATAGCCTTGATATTACTCTCGTCTCATTAAAAGATAGCCTTGGTATTACTCTCTTGTCTCATTAAAAGATAGCCTCACATTGGCATTTGAAAATCTTAAAGGTGTTGTTGATCTAACCATATGATTATCACTTTGACATAATCTTGGCAAGTTCGTTAACAACACTATTTCTTCTCTTTTAAAATATACAAGTGGGTATTGATATAAAGCATATTAGAATTCTTGTTTTTAGTAGCTTGTCACCAAGGACTTATCAAATTGCTTACAGTTTATAGTTTAGCTTGAAAGATCTCTTCAGAAATTGGCCATCTAGGTGTTCCTAATTTTCACTAAGGCTGAAAGCCTTTTTGTTTTATTGGCATTAAAAATTGTTTTAACAAAGCACCTGATCACCGTTTTAAAAGTGTTAAGTAACTGAGGGACTTGTTGATTTAAACGAATATATCTCTTTTTTGGCATCTTTTCATTGGTATATCTTGAGGGTTCCTAGCTGTATAAGAGCATTTATATGCTTGCTGAGCAATCACTGTTTGCATTAGATAAGAGATATATTGTTGGACAAGTTTGGTATAATTATAACACATTATTGAAAGATAACTTTATATTGGCACTTTAAGGAGATTTGAAGGTCTTCTTGATTATGTTAGAAATCTCCTAAGTTGAATGATCATTGGGATTTTCTGTTGCATTTTCTATTATCATTGTTATCTTGAGCACCTTGGCAAAGCATTTGTCTTGTTTGGCATGACTTGAAAAGTTAAGGGCATTGAGTAATCTTGTTACATTGCATAAAAAAATCATTGGCTAATTGTTTGAAAGGATAAGCGCTCGAGTTATCATTTGACTTATGGTTCATGTATTAAGGGGATATCTATTTTCTGAATTCTAAGTTAATGCATTATTGTGGAGAGCATTCATCTCATGGCAATTTTTTCTTGTGGTTATCCTCCTAATCTTATAATTGAGATCATCTCTTGAATATATTCTATGGCTTAGTTTTCTTCTGATGGAATTCCACTGTCCAAATGTGTTGATGGATTCTCTTATAGTGGGTTTTGAAGAAGTTGGTTTACTGGGATAAAGATGCTTCTTGATGTCAGACAAAGAGATCTTGACGGTATATCATTTGGAGTTATGGCTCGAGCAAAGCCCAATGAGGTGGTGGAAAAAGAAATTTGGGCTGAGAAGAGCTTCAACGTAACATATCCATGCTTTTTTTGGCTACTCAAGTTTGTGGTTCATAAATTACGTTGTATTCATGAACCAACATCTCATCCTGAACAAATCCTGTTGATAACACATCTATCTGCAAACAATTTAACCATTAAATTCCCACGTAATTCGAATGAGGAATCGCGCGTAGCTTTCCAAGGATTCAATTAATCATGGGTGAATCTTTCTGCAAATAGATGAATCTTTTTACAGTTAGTTATACCTCCACATCTATATTTTATTCCGCTATTGCGCTCAGCGTTTGATAATCCATTTACATCAGTGAGGTACACTCATTTCATTATCTGTTAATTCTGCGGATCTAGTACCCCTTTGCTTTTTCCGGAGGTGCGGCTGATCATACGAAGCTATATACGAAGCCATATAGCAAGTATGTAAATTTGTAAGTGTATATCGCCAGATTGCAGGTGCCTGAATGTTTCAAACCACAATATGAGGTTGATCAGTATGGACAGATTTTCTCGACAAAATTAAAATTTCTATCTTAGGCAGGAAATTTCACGCCTAATTGTATTGTAATTTAAGGGATTTGAAATGGTGTTGCCTTCGCAGGTGCGCTTGCAGGCAGACCATATAATTAATAAAATCATTATTTTATTTTTTTTTTTGGGAGGCATGACCTTCCCCGTCATCTGATCCGGTTCTAGATCGGGTGGCAGTGTCTTTTCTTTATGGTCTGGAATATTTTTATGCTTGATTCATAAATTTTATGGCATATATATTAATATTACTTCACCATATACCAAATTTACTGAACTAAACATCAGTACAACTTTTATACTGTCGTATTTCTTTCTTTTTAACACATGACATGAAAATAGTAATTGAATGTGATTAAAAGGAAATATCGTTTTTGTGTTACTTTCCATCGATGGTAATCTTGTAATAGGAAAAAGATTCTTTAGTCACGAGACTCGAAGCACTTCTTCGACTTTTGGTGGATATTGAACCACATCTCCGTGATTGATAGAATCTAGACCATTAGTACTCTTTATCTTGCGTTTAATGATCATTTGAAAGGTGAATTGGTGGATGGATTAGATCATCTAGTGACTCACATCATTACAGTTTTCTTTAATTAGCTATCCAATTTGGTATCTAAGGACAAATATATTCTTAGCAATAAGCTACAACCATCGGATTCTTGACAGCGGAATAATGTTAGCATACTTAAAGTCTGGTGCATTCATTAGTCCCTCATTGCTTTTTCATGCAGATTCTTTGGTTCTGTTTTTCACATTAAATATCTTATTATATGATATGACATAATTAAGATATACTTTTTTTTTTTTATTCAGTAATTCATTGGCAAAGTATGTAATCCTATAATCTTGATATGCTACAATGGCATGCTGGTGTAACTTCTCACCATTGGTTCACTTTACAACACAGTTTAAATA
>APFE030095733.1:37961-57650 GCA_000404065.3 Pinus taeda | reverse complement strand
GTTCATCAATGTTTGCTATTGGCCTGTTGTACAATGATCCATCACCTGTATGGGTTGCCATCAAGGACAACACTTTAGCCATAATGCCAACAATCTCCCCCTTTGGACTTGATGGCAAAGCTTACTTGTGAACTGTCATTGATCCCTTTTTGCTGTCCGGTAACCCATGCATTCTATCACATCTGATATATCTTCTGAATGTATACAAGTGAGATGATCTTCTATGAGAGGGTTGCCATCAAGTACAACACATGCATCATAATGCCAACATTGAGTGTGGATTCATATACATTATTGTAATATTGGTTATTTTGGAATAAAGTGCTTGTTGGACTCAACTTTTGCATGGCTTGCTAGACAAAGAATTAATGCAAGGGACTTTTCTCAGAATTCTTGAATCAAACACCGAATCAATAAGTCCTCTATACCTTGTGTTTTAAAGTTTTTCTTGTTTATATTATCATCTATGTTTCACATCTGAATGATAAACGAAAAAGAGTAACTCAGAATATGCTTAATTGCACTCCGTTTTTAATCGTTATTATTCTCTATGTTTTCTTCTAAATTAGTATAAACAGTGAATTCTTAATTGCTCCTCTTTTCTAGTTCTTTCATTGTAATCATTTAGTAAATAATTCTTAATTAATTTTTATTGATGGTTAGTCACGTTCTGCTCTCTTAAGTATGTTGAAGGATTCTTAACTGCCCTTCATCTATCTTGAACCCATTCCATTTATTCTAGGTCTTTATTTGTTCCCTGTTTGATTATCTTGCTCTGTGAAACCATCATTTGTTAAGAAACTAAGTCCAGTTAAGCCATCTTCGTTGACTCCATTAGCCCAATGGCCTAAACTAGTCAGTCCTACCCTTTGCTATTGAACCTCACCACCCAAACTCAAACAAAACTCCTAAACTTTCACAACTAGCCTAAAATCTTTCAAAACAAAGCTAAAACTTAAAGAGAGAGCCCTCTTTGGATATAGATTGGCTAGATTCTATATCTAAAAGATTGGTTTGTGGTTACCTCAGATCCCTTTCCCCTTCTTACAACTTTTGGGAAAATCTGAGTGATAACATAGTGGTGACTCTGCTGGGGACCCGAACAAATTGTTTGTTACTATTGTTTATTTTATAAGCTACAGACGGAGCCTGAAGTTAGCCAGGTAGCCTTTGAAATGCTTTTGCTTTGCAATTGTAGAAGTAAATGAATGCTGCTTCAGTCTATCTCCGGTCTAGTTTATAGATTGGACTTTGGTACCAAATACTTGATCAGTCCTTCTTATCAAATAATCCTTTGACAAAGTTCTAATCCCATATCTAAAGCTTCTTAAAGAGACTGTTGAAGTTGTATTATTAAAACCATTTAGAGAAAAACCAAAAATACACCTAGAAACCTGGCTTCAGAAAGGATTCATCATACCAGATCTAATCCTGATCCAAATCCACCACCTGTGTTCGAAAATCCTAATCTGATTCCTAGGATTCTTAGGAGACAATAGATCCAAGAAAGTTCTACTAGTTCTCGACCTCTATATAGATCAAGATCCTATCCTGTAAAGTGGATTTACCTTGAAGATGAACCCTTTGATGAGTTTTTTGAAACTTCTTTATTTGTAACCTTTTCAGAATCTGGGTTAGCCCACACTGTTCATGATCCCATATTTATTGAAAATTTACAACTTGAAGTTGTAACTTCACATCTTGATAGACATTTGTAGAACTCCATTCAATCTGAGCTTACCTCTGAATGTACACCAAATCCTTCTGTGATCACTACAACTTCTCCAAGTTCTTCATCAACACTTCAGACTTCCAAGCCTCAAACCACCCCTTCTACCCCTCCACCCACCACTGCAAGACCAACCCCAACTTTTGTTTCAACCCAATCTACTGCAATGGCAAACAAATACACTCCTCTGAACTTACTTGCCAACTTGGCTGCTATGCCCTAAGATTATCAGAGTAAGATTACCCCATTTGATGGTACTGGCACTTACACAGCTCAATAACATACCAAGAAAATGACCGACTATTTTGAAATATATGAGGTTGATGTTGACGATGTTAGAATGAGAGTATTTGTTCAAAGTTTGATTGGAGATGTTAGGACTTGGTTTAGAGCCCTCCCTGCAAACAGTATCAATGAATTACAAGCTCTATATCAGACATTCTTGAATAGATGGGAAAGAAAAAAGACCCTCTCCACATTTTATCAGAATATGAAAACCTGAAAAGAGGTACACAAGAAACAGTGCAAGGTTATTGCACTAGGTTCAATGATGTTTACAATGCTATCCCTCAAAATCTTACACCTTCTCCAGATTTGGTATTGATCAAATTCCCTGATGGGTTTGATTCTGATATGGCATACCAACTTAGGGAAAGAGCTCCTCGAACCTTAGAAGGGATTCAAAGTATAACTGTTAGTGTTGAAGCCAACCTGATATCTAAACGAGCTAGAGCCAGAGCTGAAATGAGGATACCTTTGAAAGAAGAACATTTGGCCTTTGAACAGAAATTAGATGCTATTATTAAAGGAATGGATAGGCTTGGAGATAGAGTAGAAATTATTGAGAGGAAATCCCCTTGGGATGGTCAACCAAACAATACTGGTAGAAATCCAAATTTCAGGAAGAGCCAAAACCCTAACACTGGAAAACATGGACTTGACCAAAACATTAGACCCCCATTCCAGGAGAATTATGTTGAAGCCTCAACTTCTGATGAACCAACATAAGACACTCAAATTAACCTGATGGGACTCAACAATGAACAACAAGTTTTATTGACCCAAGAGGATTAAGAAGCTCATATTCTTAAACAATTCCAAACTCAGTCAGGTGAATCATTTGACTTTAGAGAGGGATATGATACTGCCATTTATGGAGTCCACAAACAATATAATCTAAGGATCAGAAAGATTGATGTTCCTGAAATCAACAGACAGAAAGATACAAAACAACAAAACAAAGGTAAGATTAAAACCACCCTTGTACATATCCTTTCCAGAACAGATCCTAATCCAAATAACCTAATTATTGAGGATGTATCCGATAATCAACCACATAACAGACAATCTTCTACTTCTATTCCTTCCAAGGGAAATGTGGAGGAACCTCCAGAAGTTGATTTAGAAACAACTTCAGCTCATAACCCCACTCCTGAAAAGGAAAGAAACATAGAAAATATAACAGAAAAAGAGAATCCAATTGTCCAAAATACAAGAATTCAGACTGAAAAACCTTTTAATCTTGAGACTGAAGTAGGCAAATTAAAAATAGATGTTCCATTGTCTGAATTAGCTAAACATGATATCTACATAAGCGAATTCAATAGATCACTCCAAATATATGTGAATGAAGATTCATTAAATGTTTTTGATGACCAGCCTGAATTGATTTTTGGCCCTGAAGTAAATGGGAAAATAGTAGATGGAGGAGTTCCTCATTTCTATGTAAGTTTGAACATACATGATAAAATACTTCACAATGCCATGTTTGATTCTGGTGCTTCTCATAACTTAATGCCTAAATATGTAATGGAGAAACTGGACCTAGATACCACCAGGACCTACAAAGACCTTTTCTCTTTTAATTCAAGTCAGGTCAGATGTCTAGGATTAATCAAAGACTTATGTGTATTGCTAGTTCAATACCCTGCCAAAACCATCTTAATGGACATAGTAGTAGCTGATATTCCACCAAAGTATGGCATGTTGTTGTCTAGGTCTTGGGGTGTGAAGCTTCAAGGATCTCTACAATTGGACATGTCCTATGCTACTATTTCAGTGTTTGGTCAACCTAAGAAACTCTACAGAGAAACTTTAACGAAATATGTGGTAAGTAGCCAGGAGAAACCTCAAAATTTCCCTATCTACTCATTATACTCTGATATGGATTCTTTCATTCTTTATAATGCTGAAAATGATTCCTCAACTGAAGTAAAAGTTTTAGCAGAAGAACCAAAATAAATTACAAATTAAAAGTCTAGTGTTCAGATCCAAGAAATTTCTGAGAACAATGAAACATCAGACATCCCAGAGAAACCGGAAGAAACTAAAGAACCAGACCTCCCTATTAAACAGATTCCTAAGACTCCGGATACCAATTATGAACATGAGATACTTTGGCACTTAGAATTTGATGGCTTAGTTAACAAATTAGGAGCAGGAGCAGGAGTTTGGGTGCACAATCTTGAAAATAAACATGTTGAAGGCCATGCCTATAGATTAAACTCTAAATGCAACAATAACATGGCAGAATATGAAGCTCTGTTGCTAGGTCTTAAACTTGTTAAACAATTAGGAGCAATTAGGGTATCTGTTCGGGGAGATTCTGATTTGATAATTCAACAGATTAAAGGGAGATTTCTAATAAATGATTCCAGATTAAGGTATTACAGAGGAACAATGATAGAGATTCTCAATACATTTCTAGAGACTCAACTTGCTAAAATCCCAAGAAAACATAATTTGCAAGCTCATAGCTTGGCAATGTTTGCCACCACCTGTAAATTACCATTTGAACCAAATCATCATTTCACAGCTGAGATCAGACACAGACTAGCCATACCTGACAATTTGAAGAACTGGCAAGTGTTTGACAATGATAAGAAGATTAATAATTTCTTAACTTTAGAGCAAGAATTTGCTAGCAGTAATATAGATGTAGATACAGTTAGAGAGTTTGATCAAATAATAAGATAAAAACATACATTTTAGTAGAAAGTGCAATTCAAATGCTTCACCCAACAAAATTTACCAAAAAAAAATGCAGAATCTTAAAGAAATGGATATTGATGAAATTATTGAAGGAGAATTTGAAGTTATCAATTTGAAAGACAATCATTTGCCTAAAGGATTAACCCCTTTAGAAGATATTTTTGATTTCAATGACATTCCAAAGAAACCCAAGATGGAACCCTTAAAAGCAAACATTGAGGACTATAACTTGGGAACTGAAGAAAATTCGAAAATGGTAAAATTATCCAAATCTTTGTCCCCTGACCAAAAACTCAAATTTGTTGAACTAATGAGGGAATTCTAGGATGTTTTTGCCCGGAACTATGAAGATCTAAAATCTTACGACACCTCCAGAATTCAACATACAATTCCCCTCAAGGAAAACCAAAAACCATTCAAACAAAAGCTTAGAAGAATTAACCCTGTACTGCTTCCCTTAATTGAAAAAGAAATCAAATGAATATATGAAGCAGGGATAATTTCTCCTATTAGATTTTCAGAGTGGGTATTTAATTTAGTACCTACTAGGAAAAAGACTGGAGAAATCAGATTATTTGTTGATTTAAGGAATGTAAATAAGGTTTCTTTGAAGGATAATTATCCTTTACCGAAGATGGATCATATTCTACAAAGGGTAGTAGGGGCCTCTAGGATTTCATTTTTGGATGGGTTCTCAGGCTATAACCAGATTTTGGTTCATCCCGATGACCAGGAAAAAACTGCTTTTACAACACCACGGGGAGCATTCAAGTATGTTAAAATGCCATTTGGACTTAAAAATGCAGGGGCAACCTTTCAAAGAGCAATGGACATAACATTTGCAAAAGAAATTCATGATTTTTTAGTCATATATTTAGATGATCTGACTGTTTTTCTAAATCAGATCAACAACAGTTAGATCATCTAAAACAAGTGTTTTTGAAATGCAGAAAATATGGTATTTCTTTAAATCCTAAAAAGTCCTTGTTTGGTCTTGAGGAAGGCAAGCTCTTGGGCCATATCATTTCCAAAAATGGCATTAGAATTGATCTTGCTAGAATAGAAGCTATTCTGCAAATACCCCACCCCAGAAATGTCAAAGAACTTCAAGCTTTCCTAGGAAAGATTAACTTTCTGAAAAGATTTATATCTAATTTAGCTGAATTGATTAGATTGCTTAATAATATGTTGAAAAAGGATTCAAAGATTGAATGGACAGTAAAAGCCAAACAAGATTTTGAAGAATTTAAAATGGCTTTGACTAGAACACCGATCCTTACAAGTCCAAAGTTTGATAGAGACTTCATAATATTTTCATTTGCGTCAAAACATACCATAGCAGTTGTTTTACTACAAAGGGATGATCAAGGATGTGAAAAACGCATAGCCTTTTTTAGTAAAGCACTAAGGAATGCACCATTAAAATACAAAATCATGGAAAAACAAGCTTATTCTCTTGTAAAAGCTATTAAAGACTTTAGAGTCTACATATTGTACTCTCATGTAATAGCTTATGTTCCAAATGCTGTTGTCAAAGACATCCTGACCCATGATGAACTTGAGGGTAAAAGAGGTAAATGGATAGCTACTATATTGGAGTATGATATTGAAATAAAACCTACAAAGCTCATAAAAGGACATGGATTGGCAAAGCTCATGACTGAAACAAATTTCCAAGCCTTGGATATTAATGAACTAGATAATGAACAAGAGATGGCAACTCCACAAATCAGCCAGGACTTTTTAAATTCACCTTGGTATGCTGATATAATATATGTACTATTAAACCTGCAGGCTCCTCCAGGGTTATCTAGAACAAATAAAAGGTTTTTAAAGATGAAAGCTTTAAAATTTTGTATTTTAGATAATGTTTTTTTTTGGAAAAATCATGAATGTATTTTATTGAATTGTTTATTAAAGGAAGAAGCTGACAAGGTTCTCAAAGAATTTCATGCAAGAGACTATGGTGGACACCTTTACTGGAAATCAACTATAGACAAAATCCTAAGGGCTGGATTTTATTGGCCAACCTTGTTCACTGATGTAAAGAAATTTGTCACTGCTTGCCACAAATGTCAAATTTTTGAGGGCAAGAGGGAACTATTACCTTTACCCCTAAGACCAATTTCCATAGAAAAGCCCTTCCAACAATGGGGTTTGGATTTCATTGGAGAAATCCATCCTCCCTCTTCTGGCCAACATAAATGGATCCTAACTGCCATAGACTATTTTACCAAATGGATAGAAGCCATTCCCTCTAGACAAGCCAATGACACAGTTATTATAGGATTCTTAGAAACCAACATATTGTCTAGATTTGGCTGTCTTGAAAAGATCATAACTGATAATGCTGCTACCTTCAAATGCAAGAAAATAATAAGTTTCTGTAACAAATACCATATCACTTTAGGCCATTGTACAGCCTATTACCCTCAAGGTAATGGTCTAGCCGAGTCTTCCAATAAAATCCTAATTAATATTATTAAGAAATTATTGGAAGAGAACAAGAAAAATTGGCACAAGAAACTTACTAATGCACTATGGGCAGACAGACTCACTACCAAGAAATCTATTGAGACCAGTCCTTATGAATTAGTCTATGGCATGGAAGCTGTATTTCCTTCATCTTTAGGAGTTCCTGTAATGAAACTACTTCAGGAAGCTCAAGTGGAAACCAATGACATTCAAAGGAGAATAAACCATACCATCCATCTGTAGCAAACCAGAGAAGAAGTGTATCAAAGATCCCAAGTATTACAAGAGAAGCTTAAGAAAATATTTAATAAAAGAACCAAGGCAAAAGATTTCTACCTTGGAGACAAAGTCTTAAGATGGGATTCCAGGAGAGAGGACAAAGGAAAACATGGGAAGTTTGACTTCCTATGGAAGCAACCTTTTATTATCTATGCCTTACAAGGGAATAATACTTATTATCTGAAGAATCTGGATGGTACAAAAACAGAAAAAGGGCCAGTTAATGGTCGGATGCTGAAACATTACTTTGATCCAAATTTATAATGTATTCTGATTCTAACATGTACATACTATATCCTTGATAATGTCACAATTTGATTGGATAGTAACTTGTTGGAGTTGAAGCTCGAAGAGAAGGCCATAAGATTCACAAGTGTTACTGTCATACATACAATAAAGCAACAAGCAGAAGGAAATTTCAAAGCACAATCAAAGTCATTCAAAAGGCCATCTGACCCACTGTTCTTGACTTTCCATGAGGAAAATCCATCCCCAAGTGGAGCCAGTGTTACGCTCCTATACCAATAGGTGTCATATTTCATGATTGACTTGATGAGCTCTGTAATATGTTCATACATTTTTCTTGTTGTAAAGGTTTTCCATATTGTTAAAAAATCAATAAATTTAAAAGATGTAAAGAGGATATACCTTAAAAGACAAATCAAAGGGTAAAAAGAATAAAATGGTCAAAAAAGTGAAAGAAATGAACCCCAAACAAAGATAGACCAGGAAAGTGTGCAAGTCTAAATGCCACTACTATTTCATTTTCTGTAATAAGCAATTGTGTGCAGCTTGTTAAACTTTTGCCACAATTTATGAAGAGTCAAACAGCTTAAACTTGGCTCATTCATTTTTCAATTTCATGTTGTAGAGATAGTGAATAAATATCTGACCAAACAGTGTAATCTTGGCAGAAAAGTAGATAGGTGGAATGAATAAAAAATGCGCACAACAGTGTAATCTGAGCCCTTGGATGTAATGGGTGCAGACTTAGGTAGGCTTGCTATGTAAATAAAAAGAAGATTAATAAGGGTTTGCCAGTCTAAGTGCACCCAAATAAAGAAGAAAAAATGTCAGGCGAAAGTAGGTAGGGTAAGTAGATGGTGTTGCAGAATGATACTTGTGATGGATCATGTTTCTAAATGTGTTAATTTTTATTTTTTATCACAAGTGCCAAACAGACATTACACTTGATACAGTTCATGCAAGACAAGGTCGAATAACTAACTTCCATTCATATTTTCCCCTAAAGATTTCACTAATTTCCCCTAAAGTATTAAGGTCTTTGAAAATTAAAGGGGCTCAAAGCATTTCTTTGACTTTTGGAGGGACTAGATCCTCGGCCCAATGATTTAAGAGACTAAGTACTTAGAATCATTCATAAACCATTCATTTGATTTCATAAACTCATTTCCTAAGCGCAAATCCTACTTTACTTAGGAAAATACATAACATCACCTAAAAAACCCCTTTTTCATCTTCAACCTAATTTTGAATATATACGTGAAATATTTTAACTTGGCGCTTTTCATTTTATAGTCATATTAACTTTAACACATAGTATATAACTCCCAAATAAATTTTCACATTTTCCCATATTATTTAATTATATATAAATCCCCAAATTATTATATATTCCTGCCCCGGTTAAATATAACCATAAACGCTATTCAAAAGGGATAAATAGATTTATCCAAAATTTATTAATAACCTTCCCCGCCGCACGAAAACGAGATTAATTGGGTTAATTAATAACCATCCCCCGATAAATCACACTACCTCTGATACGATTAAAATATGTTTTATTGTGCCGGGCCCGCCGCAGTAAAGTTCCATCAAACTCCACTCACGTCCGCCGTCCGATCAATCCCCTTTCATCCGATGGTTGACATCGATATCGCGTCCCCCATGGTGACCGCGCTTTCTCACAATCACCAAGCGGTTTTTCGCCTGTACCTCCACCACGCGTCGTGCAGTCCATATGATCGCCCACCTTTGGTCCAAAACCACCCAGCCCCAAAAGCGGTGTGATCACGTACCGCTTACCACCCTTCGCTAATGACAAAACGTCACAACTTTGCTTACGTCATCCGCCCGAAAAATCCAAAAATAACCCGCCAACCTTAGTTTTTTTAAAATAAAGCAAACAAATGTCATTTTCGTTGTAATTTGCTGCGAACCGTGCTCCCATGCAAGACAACATCCAAGTCAACTGTTCCAGTTTCCCTACCACCACTTGATCAGAAAAACTACAACAACGCGCTTCACAGCCTGTCATCCAACCTGCCATTGTACCGTTTGCTTCCTTAATACAGGTATTTATCTAGTTTACCCTGCAACCTTGTAATTTCTGTTTTCTATTGAAAATTCTACAAGAGAGGGCCAAATTTCAATTCTAGAATAGTCTGTGATTGCCACAAATGCCCCAAAACCTATTGTTTGGTCTATTTTCTCACAGAAAGTCTAAATTCCATTTTCGAATCCACAAGAACCAAAAATGGAAATGCTTATAGCCATGAATGTCACGCCCATGAACGGTCCTCATAAAGGCTTAGATTATCTACCTCTGGTCGATAAAGATTTTCAGATAAAAGACTTATCTGGTGATGGCAACCATCTTAAGATCTTCTGCCAAATCAGAGATAGTTATTTGAATAAGTCTTACATTTTTGGATTGTGGGAATCTAACCTTCCCATGTGTTTCCTCCCCTCAGTCCATGTTTTCCCAGATATAATTCATCAATGCTATGCTAATTATGATCCCAACTAGAGAGATATTATGTCCCCATTCCAAACTTTCCTTTTTCACATAACTGCTTAGTCCATCAATGAAATGATACAATTCCATTCTAGTCAGCCCCTCACCCCTCTTTCCATGGGATATTTACTTGAAAAAGCACCTCAGTTGTCCCAATCAGAAGTAAACCGCATTGCTCAAACCTTCATGTTACCCAAGTACCACCCCAAAGGTACACCTCCTTATCTGCAAACTTGCTTCACTGAAACTGGAAGACTCATTGTTGATATGATATCCCTGATAATGGGATTTAACTCCAATGAATATGTTAATGATATCACCCTAGTGTTATTATCAATCGTTACTCCAGGACAGCCCCTTGCTGTCAGATATGACTATGCCTCCTATATTGCCAACAAAATCCATGACCAGTTCCTGAATTTGGAAAGGGAAGGAGTTTTTAAATATACCTCTTTCATATACCATCTCATGTGATACTATCAGTAAGATAACTTTCCATTCCTTGTCAAGAAACTAGACATCAGAGGAAATCCTAGATCTGTCATCTTTTGGAGTTCAATCTTTCATAATACCATTGAGTCCCCTTACACTTATAATGAGTTCATTGACTTATTTGTACATCCAGCAACCTCTCTGTTGATAGAAGTTTCCCCTCCTAGGATTAATGGTGACATGAAGAAAATTCTCTAGCTCTCTAAGCAATACAGGATAGGTGACTGGTACCTGTACAAAAATCACACAGAAATTAGGATGTATGGGTGTGAACTTTGTCATTTTAAGTTACCTAAGTATGTTCCCATGAGATTATTTGCCTTGTAGTATTTCAGGCAGATCATAAATGCAGATTTAGTCCATTTTTGTAGTGCAAAGAAGAAAGCTCAGCTAAGGATTAAGAACCAGCTAATCCCTTTTGTCATCAACTCTAGTGATGCATGGAAAGAAGATGAAATGATTTTAGAAGACCACCTTAAATTAATAAAGAGTTTTAGATGGGTACCATATGACCCCAACAGTTTTATATGTGACAGAAGGACGAAGAACAGGTTATCCCCATATATTCATCATAGGATCCTAGAAATTGAGCTGTTTGCAAACTTGGATGAATGGATAGAAGGAACCCTAGTTGAAGAGGTTAGTGAACAAGTCAATATGGAAAATGCTATGAGAGATCTTGAGAAAACCCTTGACTTGGATTCTTTTGGGCAGGTACCATTCAAATTGTCTAAAAAATAAGCAATTGGTACATCCACTGCTGGAACTTCTCAATAGCCTCCACAGGAAGTCAACATATCAGCCACAGAAACATCCAAAGGCAAGGAAATAGAGACCACAAAACAACCTACAATGACAGATCAGGTTGGAATTCCCAAAGAATAGGGTAAAGTGCCAACTCCTCCAACTCAAACTAATGTAGCAGAAAGACCAGCGTTGCAAACTCCTCTAAATGAGGAAAGAAATAAAAAGAGGGACAGAGAAATCACTACCCCCACTAGTGGACCTACAAGACAGCCTGGGGCCAAAATACAAAGACTGAACCCTCTGCTAGAATAGGAAATAATTGAAGAGACTGTAGACAGCCAAAGAGAAGAAAGATCAGTTAGCCAACAAACTTTTACAGTGGGAGGAACATCCACTAGCTCACATATGCAAGAGCTACAAAGACAACATAATGCAGAAGTGTCATGCCTTAGGCCACAAAGTAAACAGGCCTCAGATATCAAGAAGACATTCATAGAGATAAAGGCCAGGAATGACCTAGTGAGGATTCAAATGTACAATCAATATTTAAAAATGGCTCCCACAAATCAGCAAAGACTAATGTCAGCCTATGACATTAAAGAAGGAAAGATGATACTGAGTTACTTCAAACCAAAGGTGCAACAACCTCAATCAGCAGCAGATTACGTCAGAAAAAACTTGGAGGTTTTGGCCAAGGATATTCATCCTATGGATCAAATTGAACTTCACAAGCAAACTGGAGAAATGGTTTATTCCACATTGGTTGGCAAAGCAATGATGGCCCACAAACTACAAAATTCCTTGGATAATACAACTGCTCAACTAGATTTGAAAAAAACCTCTTCCCTAGCCAAGGATAACAGAATAAAATCATTAGAAGAAATAATCTTTGGATTGGGACATGATCCCAAATATACTAAAGGCATAGAAGATCTAATCAAGAAAAAAGAAGAAGACATTGTTGCCCTGAGGAAACAGCTAAAGCTACCTTCTTCAAGGCATCCAGAAATTGTTGAGGTTATAAAACATAAATCTAAAGAAGAAATGATGGACCTACTCTTGACACTAAATGAAAGATTGAATGACACAGAGCAGGCTTTAGAAAATGCACTAAAGATAAACATTATGGAGAAAACAAGGGAGATCAAATCTTTAGAAAATAAAGTGAAGGCATTAGAAAAAGATCTCACTTTTGATAAACCCCTAGTAGAGATCAAGAAAATTCTTCGGGCCAACATCACTCAGCCTGTAAATGATGTTTGGCTATCCATCCAGGTGATCTTTGAGCAGATTGATTTAGTGAAAGTAGCACAAGAGAAATTCAAAAGACAAGAGCTTTGTTAGGACAAATGCCAGATGAGGCCAACTGGCTTATACACTTTTTGAATAACAAGACTAAGGAACAATTGGAAGAACTTGGCATAGCTGATAGGACAGATACTATTTTAGAAATCAAAAGGGTGTTAAATAAGAGAACTTTAATGCAGAACTTAGAGAGAAGATGCCGGGATATGCAGGTGGAAATCAATTCTTTTATGGAGAAGTTCATTGTTTTGCAGAATAAAGGGCTACCAAGTCCTCTGGTGATTAATGATAGATTAATGAAGCACATAGATTATGTAGAAAAATTGAGTAAGTATGCTGGCAGTCAAGCTAGTTCATCAACAAGTGCATTAAGAATAAAAGCACTCTCCACAGGCCGAGTTCTCTATGACAGCTTAGAGAACTTATTCTATGTTGAGCATGAGATAAAGCACTTTTTTACAATCCATCCTACTTTTTTCAGATATACAGAAACTGATGAGATCCCGAGGAAACTTTAGAAGCACAAATTTCCAGAGGAAAAATGGTGGGAAGACATGTTAGAAATTTTGTAAATTTATCTTTGGTAAAATGTAAATTTTGGGCCATTTACCATAGTAAGATGAACAAAGATGAACAAAGATCAAATAGGTCGAAGTGTATCAGAAAGGTAAAGAGTATCAGTCAAAATAGGGCAGCCAGTACAGAGTTACTATAGAAGATAGCAACAAGCCAAATTCTAGGGCCTGCCTCCAGTACACTCGGCGAGAATAGGAACAACACAACAACAGGTTTCTTTTCTCCTATCTTCGAGACCATTTGTCTTTATTTTCCTGTAACTTATTCTTAGTCATCCTAGAATATATCTCACCCTGTTACGAGATATTTTTTGTAAACATTTTTGTATAAATACTCCCTCAATTGGAGTATTGAGTGTGGATTCATATACATTGCTGTAATATTGGTTATTTTGGAATAAAGTGCTTGTTGGACTCAACTTTTGCATGGCTTGTTGGACAAAGAATTAATGCAAGGGATTAATTAACCCTCTGGGTTAATTAATAACCATCCCCCGACCAATCACACTACCCTCGATACGATTAAAATATGTTTTATTGTGCCGGGCCCACCGTAGTAAAGTTCTGTCAAACTCCACTCCCGTTCGCCGTTCGATCAATCCCCTTTCATCCGACGGTTGACATCAATATTGCGCCCCCCTGGTGACTGCGCCTTAACTCGCAATCACCAGGCGGTTTTCTGCTCGTACCTCCACCACGCATCGTGCAATCCATATGATCACTCTTCCTCAGTCCAAAACCGCCCAGTCCCAAAAGCTGTGCGATCACGTATCGCTTACCACCCTTCGCTAGCAACAAAATGTCACATCTCTGCTTACATCATCCACCCGATAAATCCAAAACTAACCCGCCAACCTTAGTTTTGTTAAAATAAAGCAAACAAATGTCATTTTCGCTGTAATTTGCTGCGACCCGTGCTCCCATACAAGACAACATCCAAGTCAACTGTTCCAGTTTCCCAACTGCCACCTGATCAGAAAAACTACAGCAATGCGCTCCGCAGCCTGTCATCCAACCTGCCATTGTATCGTTTGCTTTCTTAATACAGGTATTTATCCAGTTTACCCTGCAACCCGTAATTTCAGTTTTTAACTGAAAATTCTACAAGAGAGCGCCAAATTTAAATTCTAGAATAGTCTGTGATTGCCACAAAAGCCCCCAAACCTGCTGTTTGGTTTATTTTCTCATAGAAAATCTAAATTCCATTTTTAAATCCACAAGAACAAAAAATGGAAACCTCTATAGCCCTGAATGTCGTGCCCATTAATGATCCTCACAAAGACTTAGATTATATACCTCTGGTCGATAAAGATTTTCAGATAAAAGACTTATCTGGTGATGGCAACCATCTTAAGATCTTCTGACAAATCAGAGATAGTTATCTGAATAAGTCTGACATTTTTGGATTGTGGGAGTCTAACCTTCCCATGTATTTCCTCCCCTCAGTCCAAGTTTTCCCAGACATAATTCATCAATGTTGTGCTAATTATGATCCCAACTAGAGAGCTGTTATGTCCCCATTCCAAACTTTCCTTTTTCGTATAACTACTCAGTCCATCAATGAAATGATAAAGTTCCATTCCAGTCAACCCCTCACCCCTCTTTCCATGGGATATTTACTTGAAAAATCACCTCAATTGTCCCAATCAGAAGTAAACCACATTGCTCAAACCTTCATGTTACCAAAATACCAGCCCAAAGGTCCACTTATCTGCAAAATTGCTTCACTGAAACTGGAAGACTCATTGTTGATATGATATCCCTGATAATGGGGTTTAACTCCAGTGAATATGTTTATGTTATCACCCTAGTGTTACTATCAATCTTTACTCCAGGACAACCCCCTCCTGTCAGATATGACTATGCCTCCTATATTTCCAACAAAATCCATGACCAGTTCCTGAATTTGGAAAGGGAAGGAGTTTTTAAATATACCTCTTTCATATACCATCTCATGTTATACTATCATTAAGATAACTTTCCATTCCCTGTCAAGAAACTGGACACCAGAGGAAATCCTAGATCTGTCATCTTTTGGAGTTCAATCTTTCATAATACCATTGAGTCCCCTTACACTTATAATGAGTTCATTGACTTATTTGTACATCCAACAACCTCTCTGTTGATAGGAGTTTCCCCTCCTAGGATTAATGGTGACATGAAGAAAATTCTCCAGCTCTCTAAGCAATACTGGATAGGTGACTGGTACCTATACAAAAATCACACAGAAATCAGGATGTATCGGTGTGAACTTTGCCCTTTTAAGTTACCTAAGTATGTTCTCATGAGATTATTTGCCTTGGAGTATTTCAGGCAGATCATAAATGCAGATTTAGTCCATTTTTGTAGTGCAAAGAAGAAAGCTCAACTAAGGATTAAGAACCAGCTAGGCCCTTTTGTCATCAACTCTAGGGATGCATGGAAAGAAGCTGAAATGATTTTAGAAGACCACCTTAAATTAAGAAAGAGTTTTAGATGGGTATCATATGACCCCAACAATTTTATATGTGACAAAAGGACAAAGAACAGGTTATCCCCATATATTCATCATAAGATCCTAGAAATTGAGTAGTTTGCAAACTTGGATGAATGGATAGAAGGAACCCTAGTTGAAGAGGTTAGTGAACAGGTTAATATGGAAAATGCTATGAGAGATCTTGAGAAAACCCTTGAATTGGATTCTTTTGGGTAGGTACCATTCAAATTGTCTCAAAAATCAACAATTAGTACATCCACTGCTGGAACTTCTCAACAGCCTCCCCAAGAAGTCAACATACCAGCCGCAGGAACATCCAAAGGCAAGGAAATAGAGACCACAGAATAGCCTACAATGACAGATCAGCCTGGAATTCCCAAAGAATAGGGTAAAGTGCCAACTCCTCCAGCTCAAACTAATGTAGCAGAAAGTACAGCTTTGGAAACTCCTCTAAATGAGGAAAGAAATAAAAAGAGGGACAGATAAATCACTACCCCCACCAGTGGATCTACAGGACATCCCGGGGTCAAAAGACAAAGACTGAACCCTCTGTCAGAAGAGGAAATAATTGAAGAGACTGTAGACAACCAAAGAGAAGAAAGAGCAGCTAGCCAACAAACTTTTACAGTGGGAGGAACATCCACTAACTCACATATGCAAGAGCTATAAAGACAACACAGTGCAGAAGTGTCATCCCTCAGGCCACAAAGTAAATAGGCCTCAGATATCAAGAAGACATTCATAGAGATAAAGGCCAGGAATGACCCAATGAGGATTCAAATGTACAATCAATATTTAAAAATGTCCCCCACAAATCAGCAAAGACTAATGTCAGCCTATGACATTAAAGAAGGAAAGATGATAATGAGTTACTTCAAACCAAAGGTGCAACAACCTCAATCAGCAACAGATTACGTCAGAACAAACTTGGAGGTCTTGGCCAAGGATATTCATCCTATGGATCAAATTGAACTTCACAAGCAAATTGGAGAAATGGTCTATTCCACATTGGCTGGAAAAGCAATGATGGCCCACATACTACAAAATTCCTTGGATAATACAACTGCTCAACTAGATTTGGAGAAAGCCTCTTCCCTGGCCAAGGATAACAGAATAAAATAATTAGAAGAAATAATCATTGGATTGGGACATGATCCCAAAGATGCTAAAGGCATAGAAGCACTAATCAAGAAAAAAGAAGAAGACATTGCTGCCCCAAGGAAACAACTAAAGCTACCTCCTTCAAGGCATCCACAGACTGCTGAGGTTATAAAACATAAATTTGAAGAAGTAATGATGGACCTACTCTTGAAACTAAATTAAAGATTGAATGACACAGAGTAGGCTTTATAAAATGCACTAAAGGACAAGCAGGGAGAGTCAAACTCTCAGCCTCCTGAGGTAATTCCCATAGTTTCAATGGCAGTCCCATCTACGCTTGGGATAGTCTTAGCCCCAAACATCCCAGCAGCCACAGCAGAGGTGGTCATAGGTACAGTTACAGCAAGAACAACACCAAGCAGCAACACCAATTTGAGCACAGAAGAGCTAATAAAGACAATGGAAGACATGAGGTTACAAGTGTCAGAATTAAAATAGGTAAAAGAATAGTTGGCTAAAATGGAAACAAATTATAATATCTCAAAGATAAACGTTGTGGAGAAAAAAAGGGAGATTGAAGCTTTAGAAAATAAAGTGAAGGCATTAGAAAAAGATCTCACTTTTGATAAACCCTTGGTAGAGATCAAGAAAATTCTTTGGTCCAACATCACTCAGTTTGTAAATGATGTTTGGCCATCCATCTAGGTGATATTTGAGCAGATTGATTTAGTGAAAGCAGGACAGGGAGAAATTCAAAATACAAGAGTTTTGTTAGGACAAATGCAAGATGAGGCCAACCGGCTTATATACTTTTTGAATAACAAGACTAAGGAACAACTGGAAGAACTTGGCATAGATGATAGGACAAATACTATTTTAGAAATCAAAAGGGTGTTAACTAAGAGAACTTTAATGCAAAACTTAGAGAGAAGATACCAGGATATGGAGGTGGAAATCAATTCTTTTATGGAGAAGTTCATTGTTTTGCAGAATAAAGGGCTACCAAGTCCTCTGGTGATTAATGATAGATTAATGAATCACATAGACTATGTAGAAAAATTGAGTAAGTATGTTGGCAGTCAAGCTAGTTCATCAACAAGTGCATCAGGAATAAAAGAACCCCCCACAGGTCGAGTTCTCTATGACAACTTAGAGAACTTATTCTATGTTGAGCATGAGATAAAGCACTTGTTTACAATCCAGCCTACCTTTTTCAGATATACAGAAACTGATGAGACCCTGAGGAAACTTCAGAATCACAAATTTCCAGAGAAAAAATGGTGGGAAGACATGTTAGAAATTTTGTAAATTTATCATTGGTAAAATGTAAATTTTGGGCTATTTACTATAGTAAGATGAACAAAGATGAACAAAGATCAAACAGGTCGAAGTGTATCAGAAAGGTAAAGAGTATCAGTCAAAACAGGGCAACCATTATAGAGTTACTATACAAGACAATGACAAGCCAAATTCTAGGGCCTGCCTCCATCACACTCAGCGAGAATAGGAACAACACAACAACAATTTGCTTTTCTCCTATCTTCGAGACTAGTTGTCTCTATTTTCCTGTAACTTATTCTTAGTCATCCTAGAATATATCTCATTCTGTTATGAGATATTTTTTGTAAACATTTTTGTATAAATACTCCCTCAATTGGAGTATTGAGTGTGGATTCATATACATTGCTGTAATATTGGTTATTTTGGAATAAAGTGCTTGTTGGACTCAACTTTTGCATGGCTTGCTGGACAAAGAATTAATGCAAGGGACTTTTCTCAGAATTCTTGAATCAAACACCAGATCAATAAGTCCTCTATACCTTGTGTTTTAAAGTTTTCCTTGTTTATAATATCATCTATGTTTCACATCTGAATGATAAACGAAAAATAGTAACTCAGAGTATGCTTAATTGCACTCTGTTTTCAATCGTTATTATTCTCTATGTTTTCTTTTGAATTAGTATAAACAATGAATTCTTAATTGCTCCTATTTTCTAGTTCTTTCATTGTAATTATTTAGTAAAGAATTCTTAATTGCTCTTTATTGATGGTTAATTACGTTTTGCTCTCTTAAGTATGCTGAAGGATTCTTAAGCCATCTTCTTTGACTCCATTAGCCCAATGGCCTAAACTAGTCAGTCCTACCCTTTGCTATTGAATCTCACCACCGAAACTCAAACAAAACTCCTAAAATTTCGAAACTAGCCTAAAATCTTTCAAAACAAAGCTAAAACTTAAAGAGAGAGCCCTTTCTGGATATAGATTGGCTAGATTCTGTATCTAAAAGATTGGTTTGTGGTTACCTCGGATCCCTTTCCCCTTCTTACAACTTTTGGGAAAATCTGAGTGATAACAGTCTCGACATACTTCCTCTGGTTTAACCAGAGTTTCCTCTTTGCCCGATCTCTTTTAATTTCCATGCTCAAAATATAGTTTGCAGCACCAAGATCTTTCATGTTGAATTTGGAGGACAATTGGGTCTTCAAATCCTGGATAATTTCTTTGTCATTTCCAACCAGCAACATATCATCCACGTACAAGACCAGATAAATAACATGGTCACCAATTAATTTAAAATACACACAATGATCTGCTTTGCTTCTGGTGAAGCCAAGTCCCCGTATAAATGTATCAAATTTCTGATACCACATCCTTGGTGACTGTTTTAACCCATACAGAGACTTCTTTAACTTGCATACCCGTTCTTTCTTACCCTTCACTGCAAAGCCTTCAGGTTGCTTCATGTAGATTTCCTCTTCCA
>APFE030095733.1:21087-37388 GCA_000404065.3 Pinus taeda | reverse complement strand
AATAGATAAAAGTAATCTAATAGAAATTACCTTGGCAACAGGAGAAAAAATATCACCAAAATCAATTCCCGGCACCTGGGAATAACCTTTTGCTACCAACCGAGCTTTGTGTTTCTCCACCTTTCCTTCTGCATTTTTCTTCTTCTTGAACACCCATTTGTTGCCAATGGGTTTCCTTTTAATCGACAACTCCACCAGATCCCAAGCCTCATTTTTGTGCAAAGATGCCATTTCATCAACCATGGCCTCTTTCTAGAGTTTGCCATCCTTTGAATCTATTTCTTCCTTCATAGTTCTGGGATCATTGTCTTTTTTTTCCTACTGGTTCGCAGGCCCTGGTCAGTGAGTCCGCTACGTCCAGGTTCGAGAAATCTGGGTGGACCCCACCCGAAGGGGGTCCACCCCTCGGTCACCACAGACCTAACCCCAAGAGCTTTCGAGTTTCGACCCTGTGTCCTCCCATTGGCGAGGCCCCGACTTGACCGATTGTGCTAACCCTTGGGGCTAGGATCATTGTCAGTAATAGATAAGGAAAAATTTGAATAGAAAGCATATGGACTATACCTTTCTGGCTGCCTTCTTTCTCGAACTGATCTTCTCACACTCGAAGTTTGTGGCTCTTCATCTTCTGATTCTTCCTCTTTAAGCTCAAACTCTATCTTTTCAGCTTCCTTTGTTTGGACTTCATGTTTAATAACATCTTTTGCCTCTATGAACACTACATCTTGGCTGTACACAACCTTCCTTGTTACTGGGTTCCAAAGCTTATAACCCTTTAAACCATCTTTATACCCAATACAGATGCACTTTTCAGATTTACTATCCAACTTGGTTCGTTTCTCCTTTGGAACATGTACATATGCATCATATCCAAATGCACTCAGATGTGAAAGAGAGGGTTTCTTACCAGTCCATACCTCTTGTGGAGTCTTATCCTCCAACGCTGATGAAGGTGATATGTTGACCAGGTAACATGTTGTCTCCACTGCCTCTGCCTAGAACTCCTGTCCTAACCTGGCACCACTGAGCATGATTCTTTCCCTTTCCATCAATGTCTTGTTCATTCTTTCTACAACTCCATTTTGCTCAGGTGTGTATGAAGTAGTCTTCTGCCATGCTATACCACACTTCTTACAGAATTTTTCAAATTCCTTATTACAAAACTCTCCACCATTATTTGTCCTCAACACTTTTATCTTCTTCTCTATCTGGTTTTCCACCAGAGCCTTAAATTGTTTAAACTTATCAAATACTTTGGATTTCTTCTTTAGGAAATATATCCATGTATTCCTTGAGAAGTCATCTATAAATGATACATAGTACACAGACTTACCCAATGATGGAACCTTCATAGGTCCAAACACATCACAGTGCACAAGTTCTAATATATATTTCACCCTCTTACCACCAGAGGGGAAACTCACCCGATTCTGCTTCCCATATACACAATTTTCACAGAAATCAAAATCCAGAGAGCTATTACTCATACCTTCTACCATAACTTTACCATGAAGTATTTGAAGCCCCTTCTCTCCAATATGTCCAAGCCTTTGATGCCACAACATGGTCTTCTCTCCAGAGACCACTAGATTTTTTACTCCACTTTCAGGAACCACATAGCTGTTTCACCCATCAACAACAATGCTACCTTGCAGCTTGTACAAAGTTCCAATTCGAACTCCCCACATCAATACTAGTGATCCCCAAACCATCTTGCAGGTATCCTTCTCGAACACTGTTTTTACACATGCATCATCCAGCTTGCTTACAGAAATCAGATTTATGGCCAATGTAGGAATATGCAGAACACCCGGAAGTGTTCTAACCCTTCCACCTTGCAACTTCAACTTTACTTTTCCGTGACCAATGATTCTAGCCTTCGTATCATCCCCTAAGAAGACATCACCACCATCGTATTTATCATACTCACAGAACCACTCTCTGTGGGGAGTGAAGTGAAAGGATGCACCTGAGTCAATCAACCATGTGTCATGATCTACATGTGTAATTGAAGAAGCCAAGTACACATCCCCACCTTCATCTGAGGTGTTTTTCGCCTCTGTAGAAGGAGCATCATCAGATCCATTTCCTTTGTCAGGAGCTTTAGACTTACAATCCATTTTGTAGTGCCCTTCCTTTATGCATTTCCAACACACCACCTTTACAGGTTTTCATGGAGATTTAGATCTCCCACTCGATGACTTATTTTTGTTTTTGTTCTGGGACTATCCTTGTACAGACAAGGCATCACCATTTTGGCTCTCCATATTTTTCTGTCTCATCTCCTTCGTTAGCAAGGATGAGACTATTTCAACAAACTACAAGGTAGTTGCATTGCTACCTATTGCAATAACTAGACTATCCCACGAATCTGGTAGAGAACACAACAAACTAATGCACTTATCTTCATCTGAATTTTTATATCAACAGATGATAATTGACTCAACATAATATTAAATGCATTCAGATGCTCTGTCACTGAGTCTCCATCTTTCATCCTCAGGTTATACAGCTTTTTTGTAGGAATAGTTTATTCACCACAGACTTTGATTGGTACAAAGTCCCTTACTTGTCCCACAAAGCCTTCGCTGTAGCTTCCCCTGATACATTCAGCAATATTGAATCTGGGACACACAATCGTATTGTGCTCTTTGCCTTCTGATCCAACATCTTCCATTCTTCATCAGACACTCCCGTTGGTTTAGTACCTAGATCTATCGCGATCCACTAATCTTTATCCACCAACAGATCCTCCATCTTGAGTTTCCACAACTCAAAACTCTGACCATTAAATTTCTCGATCTCTATCTTTCCACTACTTGCCATATTCTTTCACCACCAGAATTGATCCTGTAGATCTCCCACTTAACGAGGTCTACCACAGGATCGAGCGAAACCCCTCAGCAACAAAGGCATCTCCTTGAAGCCAAAACAACTCTAATACCAAATGTAGGTTTTAACCCTGTACAGAAATTACTTGCATATGAATTCTAAAACATAGAAAATAAACAATGCTAGAGCATAACACATAAAACATATATACACAGATATTTTCCCCTGGATCCCAAAACGGGACTACCAACTTGATTTTTCATTATGTTCCTTTCAATGTTACAATACATATTTATACATGCCGAAGCATCCAATACCATGGGCCGAAAACCATGTGTGAAAATCATGCACAAAACAATAGGTAGGTCTGCCCAACCTAATATAGGTTCTAAAAACAAAATTTTCTGGGGCGCTGCCCCAAACCCCATAGAGGGGGGTTACCTGCACCCCTTAAACCCCATATGACCCCCCCCCCCCAGCTATACAATCGAAGCAATGAAGGGGGGGCTCTGCCCCCCCTCTAACCCCTTGGTTAACTATGTGGGCTAGTCGTGGAAAGAATATAACACAACCCAACAAAGATCCTTTCCAAAAACCCAGAAAAACCTAGAAAGGGTTTTCTCTGGTTTTGACCCTCCAAATTCAATCCCAAATAGCTTGACCCTTCTCCACAACCAACAAATTCTACCTGTAGCAGAAAATGATGTTTTCTACTCCCAAAATGCTAGAAACCTCCCCACAATTACCTTCGAATGAAAATATGGGCAACTCAACTCCTCAATCCTTCACCCAAGACTCCCCACACTTGACACTCACAAGTGATTGCACAGACCTATAGATGATGACACAGTCCCCACATCCAAGAAATATGTATTGAGTGATGTACTTCATATTCTCCTGAAAATCATCCTCCTTTGCTTAGAATTTAGCTAAGAAACACCCCAACAACAATGTAGTTCCCAATTTCAACACCACCCTTCCTCAATGACTGTGTGGCTTCTCCTTCTGCGTCCCAACAGAACTAGAATGGTGTGGTACCTGTGTGATGTCTCTCCCCCATCCTCCAAACAAATATTAAAGCCTTCCTAGAGTGGCACTCAAGGTCCACTGAAGAAAGGTTAAGCTTCACTCCTTGGGAAGCTCTTGTGCTAAGAAGCACTTGTAACTCAGTTGAACAACGAGAGCAATAATTGATTATCAAAATGTCAAAATCCCAGAATGATGCTTCTTCCCTCTTATTTATACTTTCTATCCATTGGTCTCATGTGGGTCCCTCCAATAACTTCGACATCCCTTAGGCAATTCGAATTCTCCACCAAGTAGATCAGATTATTTTGTGGGAAGTGTAGGTTTTAACCCCGTACAGAAATTACCTGCATACGAATTCTAAATCACAGAAAAAATAAAAATGCGAGAGCATAACACATAAAACACATATACACAGAGATTTCCCACTGGATCTCAAAACCAAGACTACCAGCTTGATTTTTCATTATATTCCTTTCAATGTTACAATACATATTTATACATGCCGAAGCATCCAATACCATGGGCTGAAAACCATCACGTCCAAAACCATGGACCGAAAAACCATAGGTAGCTACGCCCAACCTAATATAGGGTCCAAAAAAAGTTTTTCTCGGGGCGCTACCTTGAACCTCGTAGAGGGGGGCTACCCGCCCCCCTCAAACCCCCCGGACAGGGGGGGGGTTGCCGCCCCCCCTGTGACCCCCCCGCTGCGCAATCAGCGCAACGAAGGGGGGGCTGCGCCCCCCCTCTAACCCCCCGGTTCACTACGTAGGTTAGTCGTGGAAAGAATATAACACAACCCAACATATCTTGAGCATATGAACTTGGATTTGAGTGCTATTTATATTGTTGGAATCAGGACATCAAGCACTACTATATGGTCTTGGTTTCACTTCAATATGAGGACTTTGATTTTTGGGATTTTCCATAGCCACTATTGAGTTTTGAGCGTGTTTGGAGCCACCTATATCATTCCTCCCCACTAAGGAGATTTTGGTCCTTTAAAAAAATGAACATAATCTACAACTTCTGTGTTACATTATCTACACCACAAGTGTCCTGATAGGTCGCACTTCCTTCTCCTTCACCCTTATTCTTCAGAGCCATAAGTGATGAGCTGATACTTGCATCCTCTACAAACCCGTAGTACCATATTTGCAAACTATATGTTCAATTACATGACCAATCATGCCCCAAACATCCCCATACTTGCCAAGATTTTATAAGACACACTCTTTGGTCAAGTTTACGTAAGAATAGAAACAAATACCATAACTATCAATAAAATGCAAAAAAAACATCATCTTTGCTTTAAAAAGCGATGGAAACACATCATCACTTTTACATTTATATCACAACATATGATTTATAAAATGTAGCCATGAAAAGATACCATATCTAGTAAACCCATCTCTTACTCAACAAAGTGAACAACCAGGAATGTGGTGGATTCGGTTGTTGAACATCCTTTTCAACTGGTTCCTGTACAGGCACTGCTCTGGGTGGAGCCTCCAACATGTGGCTCTTTGGTGTCCACCTTTGTTGCAGTATCTGAAAAAATATATTCTTCCTCTAGACCTGCTTAACCTTCTTCCTTTCCTGATGTAGAGAAGGCCTTTCATGCCTCATCCTTTTTCTTTCTGCCATTCTCTTCCAACACTCACCAACCACATGGTTATGTAAACCACATAAATTACATAGTTTTCTAGATAATGATTTATGCTCATCATTAACAATATGATTGTAATCAAAATGAAATTTAGAATATTGAGACTTTTTATACCTCCCTTGACTATCTCTAGGATGATATCAGTGATGAGAGCTTGCCTCAACTCTTCCTCTGCAATGTGCACTGTCATGGGAGGATTGTGATGTGTTCCAATCATCCTCTTTCTTTAATGACTTTGAAAATTAATTGGAAGCTTCTAATACCTTTGAGCACTCTCCTCTAGTGTATCTGAAACCTGCAAATCGAGGTCTTTGTACAACCTCCAATGGCTAAGTCATTCCTTGGCCATTAAAACCAATTCCTCCTCCTTTATACCCTCTCTTGATAAGGAGTCTCATGCCAGTTCCTGAAATGGGTACTTCAAGGCTTCCAACAGAAATAACATCATAAGAAAATGAAACTGAGGAACGATTAATATTGTTTACCTCAGTTGTTGATTCTGAAATAGGTGATAATGGATTCGATAAGCCTTCGCTGCGCTTCAATTTTTCCAAGGCCTCTTCTGTGGCTCATGACTAAACTTGTAGTATTTGTTTCTCCTCTTTTTATTCTTGTAGCAGTTTCTTCAATTCAACATTCTCTGCTTGAAGGCTTTGATCGATCTCCTCATGTGAACGACGAGACGATGTTGAAGAAGATGAATGTTTACTTGAGTGGGTAGATGGAGCATCGTCATTTCCTCTTTCTTTTTCCCATTCCTCTCTTGCTTTCTTCTCCTCAAATGTAATACATTATGTCTACCATGCATGCCATCCTGAGGAGGTCCTTGTAGAGATCTATGTTGTTCTCCATTTCCCTTCTTGTTGCATGTTTAATCATGCAATTCACATCAGCAAGAAGATCACTCTGATAACAAACTTGATCTAGATCTCTTTAGATACCAACATTAATCAATATCTTTAAATTATGTGATATTAGTAGAATTACATATGAAAGAGTATGGAAAGCCACATGTGCATACTGTAAAGAATATGAAACAAAAACACATTGGTAACAAAGTTCACCTAGTCAGGGTTACATCTTCGGGCCCGGTGTCAAGAGTGGGGAGGCTACTTCATTAAATGTTTTAAGATGATGATTATTACATAGACATTCTTTGTCATTACAAGGATAAATTCCCTCAACCAGAGTGGCCTATCTCTCCACGAGATGTTCTCAGGAACTCTCACTCAAATGGGTGATCCTTCAACATGAGAAGCTAATAAATTCTCACATGACGTGGCATACAAGTATCCTTCAACATAATTGTAATAAGGATCTTGACAACAAAATCATCTCAACCAATCAAAAGAAGGACATGACATAACTGCATCATATACCTCCACTTTCGGGAATGGTTGGAAAATGCAAAGATTTGCTGATGAAATGGATTACACCGTTGAATTTGTGGCACGAAATCTTGTGAAATGACTATAAAATTGACCCCTTTTTGAGACCATCAAATTATGGACCCTCGAGAATCTTGAAGATTCCCTCAAAGATGCCTTCCTGGAGATGGCCGAAAAATCCGTTGTTTGGATGAAAATTTTGAGCACACCACTACACTCCCTATGAATTTCCGTAAAAAATGACTATAAAGTTACAACATTCTGCCTCGATAAAAAATCAGCCTCCAAGGAAATCTTTTAGATTCCACAAGATTATGCAAATATTCCTTACTATTGGCTACCTGAATTTCTGCTGCTCAAATGGGGAAACAAACCAAGTCAATACCTTCCCTATGAAATTTTGGTTCTTTTGAGTATAAAGTTGACATGATTTTGTCACTGTGAAAAGTCACCCTCCAAGGAATCTTTTAGATTCCTCACCATTCTGCAAAAAGCAATATTCTGTAGAATATTCCTCTATAATATTATGTCTTGAAATAAATGTCCATCTTGGTATGGTTCCTCAACTCCAGGTTCCACAATTACTCCTCTATCCTCTGTCGGCAAATGATAAATGTTTGGGTTTAAATAACAACGATTGGCCACTTGGGCCATTGGTTGGCCCACGGATGGCAAGCCATTGGGTGGGTGGAGGATCAATAGTCAACTCACCCAATGGAAATTTTGTTGGCCCAATAAGTTTTTTTGGAATTCGTTTTATGCGTTGGAAAGTTGCTTTGAAATGGTTATGGTTAAAGTGGTAACAGTTTGGGTAGATTGTTATGGCCGTTTGGTGTGTGATTATAATGCTTTGGGTTTTATGTTGTTGTTATGTGGTGTATTAAAATGTGGTAAGATTGCCGCATCGACCGTGGGTTCAATTTCCACTAGTCTTGGCTTGCGTAACAACCACATATATGTTGACGATGTTTGAAGGTTGGTAGGATTTGACCACCTGCCTATAGAAATTCCCACTGTAGATCAACAAATTATGCAATATACTAAAGCAAAATAAAAGATCTACTTCTACAACAAACTTTGTGGAAGCTTAATCATATATGAGCAAGATCAATGAGAACACATATAACTGAGAATGAGAAATCAATCACACATAACATAGAAGAAATAACCTGGGGAAAGCTTCAGCCTAAAACCCCAATCTCTGTATTATCATACAAATGGAAATATGTTCAAGTTACAAAAAGAATCAACTCTCAAGCTATCCCGCTCTCTCTGCAATCAAACAATACAACTCACAAACTAAGTAGACACAAGATATATCTTTCCTCAGCCCTCCAAGCTTCCTATTTCCTTGCGTAGTTTTTCTTGGGGTCTAGTGATGCCACATGTGTGAATTGGCCTCATCACACTCACAAAAACTGAAGAAGTAGCTGCGCAATCCTCAAGGAAAGAATTCCTTCTACATGCAAGAGATATTCACAATGGAATATTCCTGCAACTGATATTACACTGTCCCTCCATCTGATCTCAACTGGGTCTTTGTCTGAACTGACATGCATGAGTTATTTAGGAGAGAATGTTTACTTATCTGAAGTGCAGCAGTTACATGCATGCATGCATTAACTAACTGAACTCACAATTAATTCAACAAACTATTTGAATTAATCTAACTGGACTTGACTCAGTTAGCTAAGACAACTAATTACAACTCAATATTACAACTCATTCTTATCTCTTTAACTGATGGATAAATTCCTCAATCAATGGAGAAACTATTGCATGTCCCCATATAGACTTCATATTTTATTTTCTACAACTAATTAACTCATGGTGAATTAATTAATTATTTTACAAACAACTACTAAGATCAAATTCAAATTTTTAATTCTCTATTTTAGTTCAGGGACTAACTAAAATAGGAAGGTATCCCAGAATGCTATTTATAGCAGTACTAAATTTAGCAAACTTGAATTTTGGCAATGCTTTGATCAAAATATCTGCATCCTGTTCCTCGGTCGAAACATACAACAACAACATGATCCTCTTGACCACATAGTCTCGAAGATGGTGATACTAAATATCAATGTGCTTGGATCTGTCATGAAAAACTGGATTCTCAGAGAGTTTGATACAACTCCAATTATCGCAGTAGATCACAGTTGGATCCATCCTCTGAGCAAACAATCCCACTAGAATATTCTGCATCCAAATGGCCTCACATGCAGCCTGACTAGTAGCCATGTATTTAGCCTCTGCTGAGCTAAGTGCAACTGACCTCTGTTTCCTGTTGTACCAGGAAACTGTAGCTGAACCAAGGTTGAAGATTCCTCCAGAAGTGCTCTTCCGGTCTAATGGACTCCCTGCCCAATCTGCATCTGTGAAGCCTTGAAGCTTCACTCCCTCTATCCATATGTACCACAATTCAAACTGAGATGTGCCTCTGAGGTATCTCAGTTGCTGCCTTCCAAAAAAACTTGGTAGGCTGAACCATAGCTTGACTCAGCTGGTTCATCGCAAAGCATAAGTTGATTCATGTGTTTAATAGATACATAAGTGAACCCACCAGTTGTCGATAAACAGTAGCAACTACTACCTCACCTAAAGTGGCATCCTCCTTCCTCTAATTCCTAGCTAGAGGAGTCTACATGGGATTGCACTTCTCCATGTGAAAGTGCCTGAGTATCTCATTGGCATGCTTTCCTTGAGACACAAATACTTCACCATCTTGTTGCCACACCTCCATGCCTAGAAATTACTACATAAGACCCATGTATTTCATTTAGAAATCTCTTGCAAGGTCCTCCTTGCAATACTGGATCAGCTGATCATCACCTGTCAAAATCAGATCATCAACATAAAGAACAATGATCAATGGTTTACCTTCTACCATGATGTGGTAAAGGTTCGCATCTACTTCACTCTTGGTGAAGCCCAATCCGGTGAAATAGTTGTCGATCCTGGTGTACCAAGCATGGAATGCTTGCTTCAGCCCATATAAAGCCCTCTTGATTTGGCACACATGTGACTCACAATCGAAGGTCTCGAAACCCTCTGGCTGCTCAATGTACACCTTCTCCTCAATCTTCCCATTGAGAAATGTTGTCTTCACGTCCATTCGATGGATCTTCCAACCCATCTAAGCTGATAGTGCCAACATTGATCTGATAGATGAGTACCTTGCTATGGGAGAAAAGGTCTCATCATAGTCGATCCCCTCAACTTGTGAGAAACCCCGTGCAACAAAACTTGCCTTATGTTTCTCAACATTACCATTAGCTTCCTGCTTTACCTTGTAAAGCCATATAGAACTCACCACTGACTTACCCTGAGGTCTTGGAACAACATCCCACACACTTTTCCGAATGATAGAGTCGTACTCCTCTACCATTGCATCAACCCAAACTGGTTGTTGCACTGCCCCCTCGAATGAAGAAGGTTCGATATCTACACACTCCCCAACTAGGACCATGTACCCAGTGTACTACTCAGGTGACCTCCTCTGTCTGCACTGAGAAGATGGCTATCCCACATTCTCCCGTGCATCTAGCATCAACCTATCAGCTTCCCTTAAGCATTTCCACCCATCTCTGGAAGTCTCAGCATGAGTGGATGTCTCCACTCCTGGATCCTCTACATGCGACTACTCCACATCAATCTGAGGGTCCTTCTCCTTAGGAAGTGAAAGTTCCTCCTTTGCATGAAAATTGAGCTCCCTCTCAAGTGATAATCACATGGATTTCTACTTGTCGAACTTCAGATCCCTACGTACCACTGTCCTCTGAATGATAGGCAGGTACACCCGATAGTTGTGGGGTGTATCCGTGTACCCCACAAGTATTCCCAACTCAGCTATTGGATCCAGCTTCTTTCGGGCATCTTTGGTCACATGACAATAAACTAATGATCCAAAGATTCGGAAGTGACTCACATCTGGTCGCTTCCCAGAAAAGGCCTCCATAGGTGTCTTCATTCCCAGTATACGGTGCGAGCTTCTGTTCTTCAAGTATATTGTTGTATTGCATGCCTTAGCCCACAAATGCAATGGTAGGATTTGGTCATGCAACATCACTCAAGCTGCTCCCACAATTGATTTGTTCTTCCTTTCAGCCACCCCATTCTGCTGTGGGTTATGGGGTGCCGTCGGCTCCTATTTAATTCCTTCTGCAACGCAGAAGTATTTAAACTATTGGGAGACATACTCTCCACCATTGTTGATGTAAGTATTTTATTTTATTTCCAAATTCTTTCTCTGCAAAGGCTTTAAAATCACAAAACCTCAAGAAGGTCTGATCCTTCTTTTGCATAAAGTAGATCTAGCATCTATGGGAAAAATCATCAATAAAAATAACATAGTACCTTTGTTTAGTGGTGGAGGCTGTAGAGAATGGTCCATAAACATCTGAGTGAACTCTCTCCAGGATTGCTCTAGCTCTACTGTCTCGATCCAGAAAGGAAGATTTCGCATACTTACCCAAGGTACAACCTTTGCATGTATTCCTCTACTCTAGTTTTCCCTTGGGTAGTCTAGTAGAAATTTGCACATGATCTTTAGGGCTCCATGGTGCAAGTGGCCTAGTCTTCTATGCCATAGCTCACCAACATGTTGGCTCTGCACCATCTCAGCTTTGGAACTCAATGCAGCACAGTCATCTACCTCCATCTTGTAGAGATTCTTTACTCGAATCCCAATTCACTTGGTTTGTACAGTGTTGATATGCCTCACGAATACCTTCCCTTTACTAAAGACTACATCATAGCCTTTATCTTCTAACGTAGCAACATACACACGATTCTTCTTCAGACCTGGTACATACTTTACATCCATCAGGGTGAGGGGAGCTCCATGCTCCCTCTGAAACACAATGGTACCTTCACCTAAAAACGATACTTTCCATCATCGCCCATCTCGATCCACATCTGGAGATCCTTCTCCTCCAAGGTATTGAAAAGATTCTTGTCACCTGACATGTGGAATGAAGCTCCACTATCCAGGTACCCCACACATCCCACCATGGATGAAAACATGCATGCAATAAGAGAGAAATCCAACTCAAACTGTGAGGCCAGTGCCTCACCATCAGATCCCTTCAAGGAACCCTTCTTGGATTTCTTCTGTGGATAAACTGTAGCTTAATGGCCCACTTCATGACAATGAAAGCATCGCACTTTTGATTTGTAAAACTTCTTCCCGCCATAGGAAGAACCGGATTTGGGACGGGATGCCTTCCCTTTCCCTTTCCTCACCTTACTCGCTAAGGCTAGATTTTCCTCATCATCTTGCTTTGATGAGGATCCATCTTTGGTGCTTATTCTTATCTCCTCCTCCATCAAATCCGATCAAATTCGTTCCCAATCTGGCCATTTTTCTCTTCCATTAACCGAGTCTTGGTAGCTATGCTAGCTCTTAGGAAAACCGAGGAGTGCAAGACTCACCATGTCATCATCGACTATCGTGATCCCTACACTTCCAAGCTCATCCTTGCAGGTGGTGAGCTTGTTCAGATATGTAGAGATCGTGTAGCCCTTTTCACACTTGATTTTCCAAAGCTTGTCTTTGAGTGTGAGCTTCCTCTGATCATTGTTGTTTTGATATAGATCTTTCAATGTTTTCCACATCAAAAACAGTGTCTCCTTCCCATGGAGGCTCGAGACAATGTGGTCTCGAACTCCCTCCAAAAGGATTCTCCTCGCTCTAGCCACACATTTCTTCCATTCCGCCAATTCTGTAGCATCAGTCGGCTTGTGGACTTCTTGATCAATGAAGTCCTTTAGACCATTATCTTCTAATATTGCTTCCATGCGATCCTTCCAGGATATATAATTTGAGCTGCCATCAAGGGCATACTCGAGTCTTAAATCATTGAATGCCATTGGTGAAATTGAGATGTGATAAGAATTCAATTTCTATATTCATGAACTTCAAACTTTGAACTTCTCCCTTCTTGTATAATGTTCTTCACTTTGATCACCTTTGCCTCTAATGCCATGTATAAATTCCCACTCTAGATCAACAGATTATGCAATATACTAAAGCAAAATACAAGATCTACTTCTACAACAAACATTGCGGAAGCTTAATCGAATATGAGCAAGATCAATGAGAACACATATAACTAAGAACACCCGGGGAAAGCCTCAGCCTAAAACCCCAATCTCTGATTATCATACAAGTGGAAATATGTTCAAGTTAAAAAAAGAATCAACTCTCAAGCTATCCTAATCTCTTTGCAATCAAACAATACAACTCACAGACTGAGTAGACACAAGATATATGTTTCCTCAGCCCTCCAAGCCTCCTATTTCCTTGTGCAATTTTTCTTAGGGTCCAGCGACGCCACATGTGTGAATTGGCCTCATCACACTCACAAAAACTAAAGAAGTAATTGCGCAATCCTCAAGGAAAGAATTCCTTCTACATGCAAGAGATATTCACAATGGAATATTCCTACAATTGATAGTATATTGTCCCTCCATCTGATCTCAATTGGGTCTCTATCTGAACTGACATGCATGAGTTATTTACGAGAGAATATTCAGTTATCTAAAGTGCAGCAGTTACATGCATGCATGCATTAACTAACTGAACTCACAATTAATTCAACAAACTGTTTGAATTAGTCTAACTGGACTTGACTCAGTTAACTAAGACAACTAATTGTAATTCAATATTACAACTCATTCTTATCTCTTTAACTGATGGATAAATTCCTCATTCAATGGAGAAACTATTGCATGTCCCCACATAGACTTCATGTTTGATTTTCTACAACTAATTAACTCGTGGTGAATTAATTAATTATTTAACAAACATATGCTAAGATCAAATTCGAATTTTTACTTCTCTATTTTAGTTCAGGGACTAACCGAAATAGGAAGGTATCCCAAAATGCTATTTATAGCAATACTAAATTTAGCACTTCTATATTTAGCATTTCTTGTTGTTATTTTCAACACTGGCAACCATATTTGTTGTTTTTTTTAGTTTTATATATGTGGTGTGGTTGGGTTTGGTTGGTAACCGACCCATTCAATTTATTTTTTTAATTTTTTCATAACCAACCATTCAAAATCAATCCATCAGTTTTTAAGGGTCATTGGAAAAACTAAAGAGGCGATAAATTTGCCCATTCCAGTGGCCGGATTTTGTGAGCCAAGATTCTGCCAAATTGTTGCCTTGTTAGTGACCACCACTTGGCCAAGTTTGACTAAAAATTTGACTGTGAATATCTGGAGCATACAATCTCGGATTTGAGTGTCATTCATGCTGTTTTAATCAAGACTTTAAGAACTACGATCTGGTATTGGTTTCACTTCAATCTAAGGACTTTGATTTTTGAGATTTTCCATAACCACTGTTGAGTTCTGAGCGTGTATGGTGTTATCATAAAATCAGTACTAAGGGCTGCTACTTAATAAGATCTCATGAAACTGTTTCAGACCAGGCTTTAAACTAAGGTTTAGCCTCCTTAGTCAGAGAGGGCTCTCTCACAGATTTTTGATATGCATTAAGGGCAAGAAAAGATGGCTAACTCTTTAAACAGTATATGAAATTTAAGCTGGTTGGAACAACAAAATAAGGCTTCTCCCATTGGGCTCATGGAGTCATACACTTCTGTAGTAAACAAGTAGCTACTCAATCATGGAAACCAAAGCATATAATGTCTAAATGCTCAAAACATTTACCAAGAAGAACCTCAACTCAATAAAAATACACAGAAAGTCTGAGCACTAGGTGAATTCAGAGTGATTGCATGTTTAGTGAACTGTAAAACAAGATGAATAAAGACCAAATCACATATACTTTGAGCATTTGAAACACAAGATGAATCTTGGGAAGAAAAAGTATCCTTTCTATTACTGTCAAAGTCCTTTACATAAGCCAATATGAAAACTCTGTTTTTTTTTATAAAAATCTCCAACCCTTTTTACATCAGAGTTTTTCCTATATATAGGAAAACAAAACTAAACTACCTTGAGTCTCCTCCTCCAGCATGAGGGGAGCTCGGAAATCTATCATTAATTGCCTTATCTATATCTAAACCAACTTATTAAATACAAAGATATTGCATTGTAAATACATAGAGTCCTATTCCTATTGAAACTCTAATTTTATCTCCTCGTGTGTATGATGCTTTCTTGAGTTTTGACACCTGTACCATTTCTGTAGTGGCCAAAATATATTGGAGAGGTATTCACTGAACGAGCTGCCTTGGATTCTAACTGTGCAGATGACTCATAAATTGGTGAAGATGTGTGCCCTGTTTTCACGGTCCCTGCCTTCCGTTAGTCTTTATTTCCAAAAGAACATGCTTCAAGATGTTTAATACCTTTAATGACCATGCATAACACCTTATGCCTTATGATCTGGATGCTTTGTGAACTGAACAGGTGTTCAACTCAAAATTCCGGTAACTCTACCAAAACCCTAATAATTCGGTCATAAAGTAGCTTTAGGAAGACTTTAGAAAAAAACAAAATATTTCACCTTTTGCTTCAACACTTACACCTGTCACTCTTTGAATGCTTAGATCGCCTTGTATAGTTTCTTTCTTGTCCTTGAGGCGTTCCTTTTCAAAATTCGCTGACCTCAGCATCAGCTTCATTGTCTTCTTACAAAACAGTCATCTACAGCAGTTTCGTAGCGCGCTACGTAACTGCTATTCTTTTCAAAAATACAGTCTTCAATAAATTTATCCAATACTTTGTGACTGTAACAGCTTCGCCTCTGGCTTCAAAACTCCTAATTTATCTTCCTTATATATGCCATGCTTACATGCCTCAAAAACCAATGAACTTAAGAAAGATAAAACAAAATCTTGGGGTAGCACCTGACCTTTAAAAATTTGCAATTTTTTTTATTTGGCAGCTAACTTACCTAGCTGAGCTTTAAGTTTTGCAAGCTCTTTTTCCATGGCTGCAATTTCTGCTACAGTTTTCTCCAAATTAGCCATTTCTTCCTCAGCTGCCTCCCTTTGTTCCTTTGAAGATGAAGTTTTGGTTTCTATGGCAATGGGGACCTTTTTATCCATATCTTTCTTTTTGATTTCCTTTGCTTTTTCTACTTCAGGTAGCTGCTTCTCCATTTCTTTGGCCTGTCTTCTTGTGTATGGTTTTCTTTTCATTTCCTCTGTCTTCTCTGCTTTAGGCAGTTGTTTAATTTCCTTTGTTTCAGGTACCTTCATAGCTACCTCATCCTTGTGCAATTGCTCAGCTACTTTGATTTGCCTCCTGGTGACTGGCCTTCGTGGTTTGACCATAAATTCATTACCAGATTCTTCAAACCTTAACCTTTTTGAGGCCTTTGATTTTTTGGTGCTATCAGGTGATGACTGGGTTAGGTCAATAGGCATTGACTCAACCTGCACTATTTTAGCTTGTTCAAA
>APFE030095733.1:4206-21067 GCA_000404065.3 Pinus taeda | reverse complement strand
TGGTGAAACAGGGATGTTTCACAATCATCTTTCTTTAACTGGATTTTGTCACACATTTTACTAAGACTTCTGAACAAGTAGAAAGGGATGTCTATTGATGCTTTACCTGTGAAATGCAACAAGAGTTTGAAATGATAGGAATAAACTTTGGTGTACCTCACCTCGCATGTTAGGTATTTCTGGATGCATGTAAGGAGCAGAGAAAAATGTTCTTTTATGTAACTCCTTGGCACAGCTTTGGTGAGGTCCTCATTTACATACTGTTCCTTCAAAAATTCCTCATAGGGACTCATGTTGAATTTAAAATTTTTGAACCACTCTTGTCCTCCTCTCGGAATTTCAGTGACAATAGAAATGGCTTGTGGAGACACAGGAAATTCTAGCATTGACACCTTAGAATTCAATCCAGTAAAATTCAATGCAAAAGCTTTCGTTACCTCTGCATGTCCTCCCTTCAACTTTTCGCAAAACCTCCAGCAACCAGCATTTTTTGAAAGGTCTTTGCTACACCTTCATCTCTGAGTGTAAGATCAAGCCCCTCTGGCTCTGTTCTTAGGCACCTTCCAGATCGATGTCCTCTTTTCTCCATCTAGTTTTGAATATCTTCACACAAAGAACTAACAACAGCTACAATTCAAAAACAGCTTCGGCTTTGGAGTGCAGGCTCACTTGCAATGATCCCTTTAAATGAAAACTCGGGCTTCTTTGCGTTTTTTCAAAAAAATCTCATCATACAACAGGCATGTTTACGCACCATGAATACACATTATGACACAACCATACCTCATAAAATCTCTTAGAATAATTATCATGTGCGTGATCCTAACCCTGATGGCAGAATGATAACCTATCATGACCTGGAGAAGACATTAACTGACAAAATGTGGACGGACTTAATGACTCATCTCCCCAGACTTGACATTTCAAGAAAACGCGCTGCGAAAACCCCGAATCCCCGATTTCGTAGCGCAGACAATTATGAATTGACAACATGCGCTACGAAATGGCTGGTAAATGATACGCTGCGAAAAGGTGGAAAAATCATTGCGCAGCTAAATTGGCCAATCAGACTGCGCTGCGAAACTGTGCAAAATACAAATGACGCAAACAAGACAAGACATGCCTTAAACAATAATGATGGAGGGTATCTAACGGTTTTTCATAAGGACTCACATCAATACCTTTTGAAATTCTAATTTCAAAATGACACACATAGAAACCTATTCACTTAATTTTTTTTTTTTTTATATGAAACTTTGGACATACGTGGACTGTGGTTCTAAGTGATAACATATGGAGCCACCTAGATAAGTGGGTGCCATACCCTGGTAACAACAGGGGTAGAAAGAAACAATACTTGAACTTAGTTTCACTTCATTGGAAAATGAAGACATTGTTGGGTTTGGTACTGAGAGATAAATAGGACAAGAAATACAACATTTTCACCTCCCTAGAGGATGTCAAAAGGATGTTGAGGAACTTGCGGTTCTGTGTGGATATAATGGATGATTGACTCATGCATGTGGAGAGCCATGTTACTTATGAGTCAAATGGAGGAGATACTAGAGACCCTCCTGGCTCAAATGTTTGTGTTACGAACAAATGTGTATTGTTCAGATAATCAGAAATGATATTGGGTAGTGGGTGATGGGTTTTGGATCCCTCCTCAAGCACTTGCTTTTTGTTTCTGGTTGGCCCTACGATGGCCTTATTTCATGGGATTATGATGACATATTTGAGTCACGCCCATGTTTTTTTGGTTTGGATATGGTCTTTCTTTTTGGACTCTAGTGCATCTTGTATAGTGTGGGGTTTATATTTCCTGAGTTCTCTTAGTGGAGGGGTCTGGGGTTGTTGGCTATTATGTCATGGGTTTACGATGGTGTTCACTGTTTAGCGATGTGATGGCAACAATGATGCCCTTGGGGACTTTACCTAGTGACATTTGGGTGGGTGCTCATGGATGAGTAAGAAGCAATGAAATTGGTGTTCGTCTCGGTGTTTTTGGCGTGACCGCAATCTAAGTTGTAATGCTTCCTTGTTTGGAGGGTTTCCAGGCTTAGAGAGATCAAGAAATATAATTTTTTTATGCATGTAATTAGTATTAGTTGGTATTAGCAACAAAGGTCAAGATCAAGTTGCTGGAACTCCCTCTATATGCAAAAGCTATTTAATATCCTAATTTTCTTGATTAATACAAAATTCTTAAATTCACAGAACAACAACAACTAATTGATTAATTAATTAATAATTAATTTCAAACTTTTATAATATTAGCATATTTTCTTACAAACTTCTAAATAAGAAATGATTTTTAAAAATATTTTTCATAAAATATTCAAAATATATTTATATAGAGAGAGTTAGAAGATTAATAAAAAAATCATGGCCAAGTAATAAAGTAAGCAAAATTTGAAATTAAATACTTTTAAATTTTAAAACTAATTTTTAATATATACGGAGTAAATTTCTGAAAACCATTTTTTAAAATCATTTTAATAATACTTTTAACAAAAATCATGACAATTCATTTCACTTCATTTTTAAGAAAATATATATATATATATATATATATATATAAACCTAACCTTTACTAACCTTTTTTTAAAATAATTTTAGTAATGATTTTAAGAAAAACATAGTTGTTAAACTATATAAATGTAATATATCGTTAGTTTGTATTATTCAAATAACTCATTGGATTACTTGTATTTCTTCTTACTAAAAACATATTGCTCTTCGAATCTATATCATGTATTGTTTTATTACCAATATTATTGTTATTGATAAATTTCATCTTTGTTAAAATAAGATTTCAATTTTAATTGGAAAGAAAAAAAATTAGATTTCAATTTTAATAGAAAGAAATTAAAGTGATTTATTTAGCTCAACTATGTAAATTAAATAGCTAATAAATGTGGATAATATAAAAATACTTAATTACATTAGTATTTTACATGAAATTATTATTGAGTTGAGAGACTTATTCTACAACCCAGTGTGATGTGTAACGTTGTCTGTCCAGTGATCAAAGTTGAAATTTTACTTATGTAGGCCAAAATAAATTTAAAAAATCTAAAAATTAAATAACTATACAAAATATTTAAATAATGTGGACTCATAAAACATTTTGCACGTGAAGAAATCAGATCCCTCTTCGCTCATGTTAGATCTGTATTTAAGATGAATCTATGATAGTTTTACAAAATTTTAAAAATAATTTATGTAAAATTCAAAATAGTTACTTGATAGTTATTATACATATAAATTTGTTGTTTTCATAGTTATTATACATAGAAATTTCACAACAGAAATCTTTTCACTTTCACTATTTATTAAAGCAACCATATAAACTAGATGGCTGAAAAACATGGAAAGGCATCAAAATACTATAATAAACATCAAAACACATACTTATTTATCATAAAAATTAACTAAATTGTAACTTTATTTTAAATTGTTATTATTATTTTTTGTATTTAGTGGAATCAACGATTGAGCCTTCCACCTACCAGCTAATAGGTTCATCTCAAAGATTTGAACTTGAGACCTTTAGACTCACATTTAATTTATATTTTTAAGGGCTTGCCTTTCCTCCCACTAGGCAATAGGTTCATCTCAAAGATTTAAACTTGAGACCTTTAGACTCATATTTTCATCTCAAAGATTTGAACTTGAGACCTTTAGACTCACATTTACTTTATATTTTTAAGGGCTTTCCTAGTAGGCTTTTTGAATTGTTATTATTATTGTTAATTATAAAAATAATTCGTATATAAATTAAACATATATACATTTAAAACAAAATTTAACAATACTTTTAATCATGGAAATCCACACCATTTTACCACGCGGATTTTTATTTTCTGAATAAGCTTTGTTATAATACCATGACTTTTCAATGCCACATGCCTAGAAAAACATAACTATGAAGAAACAATAATTTATTTCATATAACACTAGTTATTATAACAAAAATTTTAATTAATCAATTTAATTAAAAAAACAAAAATAAACCTCATTACTTTAAATATATATTACTTTGAATCTTTCCACTAGAAAAATTGTAATCTTTCATTAACTTGAAAAATTACATATTGTAGATGCGATATGCATATGTTGTATCTGTCTAGCCCCAGAGGGCTTAGTCAAAAATTTGAAAGTTCAGCAAAAAATAACTGTATATTGTCCAGAACATTATGCAGGATGTCCATATAATGGGGCCTTGTATTAAGTCTGTACATTTTCCATGCAGGGCCATATATAAATATCCTATATAATATATTCAAAGATAAAACATTTGTTCAAAAATTTCCAAAAGATAACCAGCTCACGGGCTCTCAGCCTTGTCATAATGTAGATCTATGTAAGGGCGGTGATAGTAGTGGAATTCATTTGTCCCTCATTGTTCATGGATCATCCACTCTCCTCTGGGAAGTATCGTGGCCACCTGGGATAGCTCGTCGGCACAGCTGTTATGTTCCCTGTAAATATGATTGCATGAGATATTATTAAATTGAGCCTTGAAAATGTTTATTTCATCCAAAATATTATTGAGTGTGTGTATGTGACAAGCAGTAATATTATTGAACCAATTGATAGTGATCTTTGAGTCTCCAAATATATTAATGCTCATGTAGTTATGCCCCAAAGAGAAATGAAAGAGATGATGAAGGGTGATGAGTTCAGCGAAATTGTTTGTTCCAGCCCCTAATCCCATCTTAACTTTGAAGTAATGATGATCATTGATGTATAGGATGAATCCACCACCACATCCCTGCTGTTGTGCTCTGCCATCAAAATACGCCCATGGGGTATTTTTATCAATAAGTGGAGGAGCATGTGGCCTATGGGCTTGGGGTTGTGGAGGCTCAGGAATCTCATTAAATGCCGATATTATACAAGCTGCGGTGTGCGGCCAACACACAAGTTTGTTGTCAAAAATGGAACGATTCCGAGCCAGCCAGAGATGCCAACTGATAATCAAAGGGAGACTTTGAAGTTTTGACCCTTTATGTCGATGGTACTAGTATTCCCATGCTTTGTTAATATCTTCACCTTCCTAGAATCCCGTGAAACGAATAGAAGAGGAGATATTTTGCCAAAGATCAATCAAGGCTGAACAATTCAGAAACAGATGTGAAGTTGATTATGATCTTTTGCATAATGTACACCAATTTGGTCTGTGGAAGGATCGATGCATAAGATTATCACCAGTGGGAACTTTATCGTTTAGAATACACCAGAAAAAATGTCTCGTCCGAGGAAGCGCAGTTACTTTCCATATAGATTTCCACTAGAAGGTGATCAAATCCAGTATCTTGTGGGAGATTAGGGCTAAATAATAAGATTTCGGTGAGTTATATACCACTATCTGAATGACACCAAATGAGTTCATCTGGGCCCTCTTTTATCCTAATATGAGATTCAGATAGAGCAGAGGTATAATTATGCCATTCTTGGTGCCAATATTGTGGTAAATCGAGCTGTAAAGCGGATTTCCATCTTTGAGAAAAAATGGTGGAATTATGAGGATCCGCAATGTCTGCAAGTACCTTGAGCTCATGTGAATGGAGATGTTGTATGAGTTCTCTAGATAGTTGATATCTTCCTCCACTTCCAATCCATGGATCTAGACCAATGCGATCCATAGATCTATCATTGATTCTCTAGGCTAGATTATCCCTGCTGAGTGGCAGAGAGTGAAGGAGTGCCTTCCAGACATATGAGATGCCAGTTTTAGGCCAACTAGGAAAATGAATCCAATCCATAATTTGTTGAGGCCAAATATAGTTGTGATATGTGATGGCAGTCCAGAGATTCTCTCTGGTCAACCAGGTCCATCCCATTTTTGCAGCAAGTGCTTGAGCCAATAAAGGAAGATTTTTTAGGCCCCAGCCTCCCCATTTTTTAGGCAGTGCTATCTTGCTCCAACCAACCCATGCAAAGATTCGTTTGTCCTGGTTCCCATTCCATAGATATCAGTTGCAGATTTGTTGCAAACGGGCCAAGATGCTCCTAGGAATCCAAGCGAGAGCCATCCAAAATATAGGAGTGGCCTCAAGAACAAGTCTACCAGCTCTAGAAAAATATCTGTGGCTCCATATGGTAAGGCTTTTCTCCAATTTTGTGATGAGCCAAACCCAATCAATAATTTTATGGCTGATAGGCTTAATCCAGAACCCTAGGTATTTGAGACCCTGGTCTAGTGGATTGATGCAATAAGGGAACAACTGATGAGAAAAATGAGTCTCTTGGATGGAGATTCGGGCAAAAGTAATGGAGGATTTTGAGTGATTGGCTAACATCCCAGTGGCTAATGAGAAAAGAGAGAAAATCTTGGAAAATGAGCAAGAATCCTGAACACTACCATTAAGAAAAATAAGAACATCATCCACGAAAAGTAGATGGGTGATAAAGCAGTCATTAGATATCTTGAGTCCACAAAGATCACCGTCTCTCTTAGTCGATGCAATCAATCGACTAAGACCATCCATGACAATAAAAAAAAGGAGAAGTGAGAGGGGGAATCCTTGTCTAATCCCCCTCTCAGAGTGAAAAAAATGAGATGCAAATCCATTGATGAGAACACTGAAAGTGGGTGAGGTAATGCAGGCCATGATCCAAGTGATGAAATTGTGAGGGAAGCCCAAATGAATAAGGGGCATCTTGATGTAAAGCCAACTGACACGATCAAAATCTTTTTCCAGATCTATCTTTAGAGTAATAGATTTTTGGTGTCTACTCCAGATTGTATGAATGGATTCTTGGCCTGAGCCAATAACTTCATGAATCTGTTAGTGTTTAAGAAAAGCAAATTGTTGGGGGGCAATATGACGAGAGAGAATAGGGCATAGGTGGTTTGCAATGATCTTGAAGATAATTTTGTACAGACAATTGCACAAAGAGATGGGTCTGTAGTCATTAAAGGAGGATACGGTATCAGACTCTGGAATGAGGGCAATGAAAGTTGAGTTGATAGCATTGTACATAGACCCAGACAATCTACACTCTTCCACTACCTTCAACAGATCTTGTCCCAGAAGGTCATAGAAAGCGAGGTAGAATTCAATGGTCCAGCCATCCGGTCCTGGGCTCTTGTCCTTTTCGAACCATTTTAGCGTGCCTTCAAGCTCACCAGATGTCACAAGAGTGAAAAGTGCCTCTACCTCATCCTCATTAATGAATCCGGGGAAATGACCAACCACATTAATGATATCAACAAGATTCGAACTAGGAGGGCTTTTGTATAGGTTCTTAAAATGAGTAGAGCCAAGGTGGGAGAGTTTATTGAATGAATCATCCACACCTCCTTTAGGAAGAGGTAGATTCCAAATGGTGTTTGTAACCTTTCTACCTTTTGCATAGTTCTGAAAAAACCTTGTATTGTCATCCCCTGCTTTCAGCCATATGGCTCTACTTCGAAGATGGATGGATTCCTATCGTTCCTTCAGGATCTTAGCCTTCTGGTTCTCTAGTTCAACCACATGAGTTTTGTCTTCAACAATGATAAACCCCAAACTTCACTCATCGAGCAAAGAACCGAGCTCTGATTCTATATGTAATAGAGTCAAATTCTCCCTCTAATATTTTTCTCTAGCCTAGTTGATAGAGAGATGCTTGAGCTTGGATAAGTTTAAGTAGAAGCCTTTTTCCATGGAGTCAGATCTATCGATCGGGTTTGTAGCCCAGAATTCCAAAACCATACGTACATAAGTAGGGTCCTAGAGCCAGACATGATTAAACTTGAAAGGGGCTTTTGGCTTATGGTGAGGCCCCAATATCTCCAGATAAATGGGGGAGTGATCTGAGATACCTCCATTTCCTACCCATTGTTTATAATGATGCAACTGTTGTATTAGGGGCCCCTTCATAATAAATCTGTCTAATCTTCGAGCGAGGGTAGCCTCACCCACCCTTCTGTTCCTCCATGTGGGAAGAGGCTTGTTCATAGGGACATCCATCAAATTAGACCACTCCAGGAGATCAGTCATAAACCTCGAGATTGAGTCCACTTGTGCCATAGACCCCCATGATTCACCATAACCTAGGGAGAAGTTGAGATCGCCCCCAATAATGATGTGATCGGATGAGAAAATGGAGAGGCCAAGCAGGTGCTTCCAGAAATGCTCCCTCTGTTGACAAGGACCGTAAATGTTGACAATCCATAGGTTGGTGTCGAGCTCTACCAAAAAGAGATCTAATCCTAGGAAACCATGGCCTCCCCAAGATGCATTGACTTTGATGGTATTGGGATTATATCCAATGGAAAGACCACCGGATCTCCCCATCACATCCATTGCCATATAGTGCTATCCCGGGGAAATAGAGTTCAAAGAACTGGTGATGAGACCAGTCAAGCCTAGGGTTTCTTGCAGCATAATAATGTCAATAGGTTCAAATATTAATTTTAATCTTATATATATATATTACTATATATATTATATATATATTATATATATATATATATATAATATATTATAAAAGATATTTTAAAAGATATTTTAAAATTATTTCACTAAAATTAAATCTATACCATCATTAGTTAAATTAAAATTTTGTGACCCATATTCCAAAAATTAACCTATGACATAGTTACGATACTTCCATGAGAGTGGTCCTTGTTTTCCTTATTGGAAATGGTTAGTTTGCTGCAACCAATAGTAAAAACTATCATAATAATATATTCTCGACCTAATAATGAAATTAGATTATGAAGAAATATGTAAGGATTTTGGCTCATAATCTAGATTTTCTTTCCAATATAAATTATTATCTATTTGTTTGAAAAAGGAAGAAGTGTAGAGATCAAGGTTACCAACCACCATTTCATGCATAAATCTTATGTATGAAATGGGAATGAAGTAATTAAAAATGGTCTAGAAAATAGATTCTAAGGGCCATCAAACCTAGAAACAAGTTTTAAAAGTACCTTCCTTTAGTCCTTCAACATAAAATTATTTTGATTATCACATAAAAACTTTCATTTAAAATCTAAACCATGGTGTGGAATGAGAGAAAAATTCATATGTTATAAATCTCAAAATTTACACAATATCCCATGTGCAGGCTATATATTCCTTCTATATAACATATGTGACATGGCTCAAGACCTTGTGCATAGATCATGAGTCACAGAGGTGAACACTGTGGCATAATACTCTATCTTTTGACCCTCGAACACAATGAAGGTTGTAGTAACTGTACATGGTGTACAAAACCTTGAAGTGACAACCATTTCTTTAGAAAATTCAAAATATTCCTTTTGTAAGACGTATGTAGTAGCCGAAGGCCCCACACATGAACCATGAACCTTAGAGAGAGTCTTTTTTTCCCAAATACTTATATTTTGACATTGAACAATGTAGTAGACATTGAAAAGATTCCCCGTGTAAATACTATGTGGTGGTTTAAGGTGTTGTGACCGTTAGCACCTAAATCTGCCTTAGGCTAAAGGAAGGCAAAATTCAAGGTAACTACAAACCACGCTCAGTCTAGTAGCTAGCCCTACCAGAACAGGAGAGGGCTCTCTCCGAGTCACGCTCAGTGAATAGATACACAATTGGTCTGAGATGACTTGCACTGAAAAGTTGATTTTAGGCTAGTAAATGAATATGGAAACAAGAAGAAAATCTTTATAAATGTCTAAGTTTCTGGGATATATGGGACCACCGAACAACAATGAGCAGAGAATTTAACACAAAACCACAGATTACTTTGTGAGGCAAAACATGCAGAAAGTCTAGCAATTAAATTTGAAATAATGCAGAATGGAAAGATTGTTTAGGAGAGTGAAAAGGGCATAAACACATGAATCCTTTTCAACAGAGGAAGAACACATAATGTGAAACTTTCCCATAGGCAGAGCAATAAATATGAATTCTACCTTATCTTACAAAATTTCACTGGAAATGAATATGAATGAACTGTGAAACATAATGAAATACATATGAAACATAAAGAGAACACATTTGCTACACTGACACCACATAAATCTCATGAACCAGAGCCTTTGCCTTTCATTAATTCTCTGTCAAAATATATAATGAAGAACTGAGCTTCTCTCCCACAGTCTCCCAGAAATTACAACCCACAGTCGAGGAGTTTTTCAAATCATTACAAAATGGAAATGGAAAGCCAACCATTAGTTACAGGTGTAGCGTTACAAAAATGACAAATGGCTTGGGTGACTGCTCGCCTTCCTTTGCCACTTGGATAGAAGCCAACCTTTAGTGAAAATATTCTTTAAAACTTGCGTTAGCTGCTGAAAAAAGTGTAGTGTAAATGAGCGGGCCCACTTGGAGAAAGTCATGAATCGAAATGTCGTGAAGCGGAAGTGATTTTGGCCTTTTGTTCTATATGCGCCGCGCCCAAATCTATATGTGTTGCGCCACTTTGGAGGCGATTTTGAGGTACCTGCAGGATCCCAAATTGTACCCAAGTGTGCTTGTTGGAAATCCTTGCCTGTCTACTTTCCAACCTAAGTGGAATTTCTAAATTTGGTGCTCCTTTGCCCCTCCAAAACTTCATTCTCCCAAGACTATTTCCTGTGTGTCAAAATAGGGGCAAAGAGTTCATTTTTTGAGTGTTTTTGACCTCTTGGGGACTCAAAACTTGCCCAAACTTCTTGTCCATGCTCCAGCAGTCATGATTTTTCATGTTGAATCCAAAAATGAAAACCATTTGGGATTTGGAGCTCCCAACCCTAAGCGTCGCGCCAAGGAGAAAAACCCTGTTTTGTGCCCAAAAATATGTCATGTGACCAAAATTGTCCCAAATTTTTGAAATTTGGGCTGGAGATCCTCTATTAAGTGCTATGCTGGGCCACAAAGGCTTCAGCCAAGATTAAGAGCTGATCTTGCTCTTTTTGCCTCTTTTGCCTTTTTGTCACTTTGCTCAATTTCGCCTTCAAACTCCTTATCCGAGCCTTTGAACTCATGTTCCGTGCCCAGTAGTGATAAACCATCTGCCTCAATATGGTTTTGTCTTGTCAGCCTTCTCTAGCAATCTCTCTAGGTGGATGTTGATCCGCTCGAGCCAAGACTCTCAGTCATTGTTAATCTCTTGCTCTAATGGAGTGAGCTCAATCCTCCTATGTTGGGTAGCTTGGCGATTCTCACGGATGTTTTGCAGCTCCATGATCTCATACTGGTCCTTGAGCCATTTTTTCCTCTACTCCAAATACCTGATAATCCACTTGGCCCTCTCCAAATTGAGTGAAAAGTCTTGGATCTCCGTTTGCTGCTCCTGGATGGTCCTCCTAAGCTTGGGATTCTCCACATCTGTATCATCATCATGAATGAGGATGAAGTCGGCCTCTCGTTCACCTGATGGCCCCTAGTCATGCATGGGCCTCTTGTCCTTGTCCTGTACCTGTGTTGCTGATGTCGGAAGCGAGGCCCCTTCCACCCCGGGTGGAGATAACACTCACTTTGCTGCTGTAAACAAATGCCTACTGCCTCTCTGATAGGTGATAAATACTAGCATAGTAGTGGTCTCATGGCACTCATACTGATGATAAGGACCACCTATCTCATGTTCAACCTCTGATAATACCTGTGAAGTGCTGAAGAGGTCATGGGAGATGAAGTCATCCCAAGTAATGCCTTGTAATCCCAGCTGATGATCCACCAAAATCTTAATAAGAGCGAAGTGATAAACACTGTTAAGTTGCTGCTGAGGGGTCTTGTGCTGCATGAAGGTGTTCATCCTCTCTATGTTCCTGCAAATGAAATATGGGATGTTCATCATCCGTACCCTGGTAAAGTGCATGAGCAACCTGATGTGATAAGCATATAAACGAGAGAAACTCCCCTCACAGCTGAAATATTTCATGAGTGGAGCATATTCATCTTTCAAATATCTAAATGGAAAGACTCTTTGGAGCTGCCTCAAGAAACTAGCCTTAATGTAAGGCTCATAGTGCTACCGATCAACCTTCTATTTCTTGTGCCATTGTTCTCCAATGTTCAGTATGCCAGTTGCTAGTGAGACAGTTTCAGGTGTAAGTGTGAAGGTGACACCAGCCAAGATAGAGTGATCTCCATGTAGGTGAAGCACAAAAAGACGGGCCAACTCATGATGAACTCAAACATTAGCTACCCTTTGACAAAACTCCAAACATGACAACTGCTGGAAGCATGACATAGGAAGGGGGCAGGCTTGCAATTCTGTGAGGGTGGTTGGCTCATCCCTAACATGCTTGCCACTCTTATGATGTCTCCGGGGAGCTTGTTCTTCCGAGGATGAATCACTTCGGGTTTCATCTCATACTCCAATGAATGCTCAAATGCCATGGCTGTTGTATGTGTACTGTGCTTGGACTGCCCTTTGATGATGGTATGAAACTAGGTGTTGTTGTGATATCTGCCACCAAGGGGAACAATGCAAAAAGGGAGTGTTAGGAAGGGGAATTATATGATGGGAATAGGGGTTATGGGGGGAAATTTTGTTCAGGGATATGTAGGAGGGTTTGGGGATTTTATGAGGTAGGGTTTTGGGGTTTACATTGACAAATGAGTGGAGGGGATAGGGAATAGGGGTTTAGTACTGTTTTAGGGTAGGGAAAATCGGGAAAAATGGGATAGGGGGAAGGGAACAATGGAAAGAGGGGGAAAAATGAGAGGGAGGAGGAACCTTGGTATCAATACAACAAATTTGCAACCCTAGAGCAATGGCTTTGATGATTTCAAGTGGTAGCCTTTAGGCATTTTTTTATTGCAATTATAAACGGCCATGAACCATCATTATATCCACAAAATTTGATGAGCAAGCAAGATGTAGACCCTACCTGTCAATTTTTTTGAAGGGTTTCAAAGTGATTGATTGTAAGTTTGGCACAATTTCGGGCCTTTGTGGGTGTGCGTCACGCAGCAAACCTAGTGCGCCGCGCTCTGTATATGCGTCGCGCCCATGTATTTCCACCACTGCGGGGTCACACTCTGTGCGCCGAGATCTCTATGTACGTCGCGCCCCTCGTGTGCGTCGTGCTCTAGAAAACACCTCCAACGTCTCCTAAAACGCGTGCTAACTCTTCACAATGACTTTGCAATCTTTCTCTCTATCTTTGGTGTGCACAATGACTTTGTTTCTTGTGGGAATTTTATATAAAGACCTTGGAGTCATGGGTTTAATTTTTGTTTCTTCAAAACCCACTTTGATAATGTTTTTATTTTGGCACTTTTTCCTGATTTAATTCAACACTAAATTTCACTTTTCCCTTTGAATTTTTAGCTAGAATGATGAAATTTTTGGCATTTCTTGCAGGGGTCGCATGACATGGCATTTGGCCAAGCAAACCATAACTATGCTTGAAAATATCAACTGGAGACATTTTGAAAATTATCACAATTGACACACTGTTTGACTTTTCTTCAAAACAGAGTTTTGAAGAATAGTCGTAATTTGTCAACATGACAATGAAAATATTTGAATCACAACTTTGTAAGGGCCTCCCTCTAGCCTACATGGCTTTATTGGACATGGTTGAAGACCAAATTGACTAATCCCTAGACCTAATGACTGAAAATGACTCTTGTCCATTAAAAGATCAAACATTGACTGTCATGGACTTTAGTGAGCATTGATGAAAAGACCTAAGCCAGCAGGTGCCAGACATGAGGGGAAATGAATGAAAAGACCTTTTCCATCATATTATGGCATTCCCCTAGCGGAATGCAGCTGAGTGAATGGAGAGGAACTCCTAAAAAAGAAATGCAGAAAGAGTTTTGATCTTTGACGGAGGACTGACAAGACCGACTCTAACATTGGCTCCAATGGGGGATGGTAGCTGCTTGGAGTTGCCAAGAACAGCAGATCGCTAGAAGATCTAGACACTACCTTCATCCATTGGGCTATGGAGTCATTATTTTGACAAACAACACAAGACTTTGACTCATTTATGAACTAAAATGACCAAAAATTGACTCAAATTTGACAATGAAATGACATGAAGACTAAGTTGACAAACTCAAACCAAACTGAAATAAAATGGTATTTACAGTGACAGTGGAAGTAGCATTAATAACTCAAAAATGGTACCTTTTGAGTAGTCGACCATTGATCGGCCCTCCTGGACAATCTTCTCCTTTCATTTCCTTCAGAAGAAAGGCATTCTGACCTCGATACACTGCAATCTTGAAAGGACCTTTCCAGAGATTCTCGAACTTACCGTGCTTACCCTTCTCCTCATTCCTTGCATCTCACTTTAGCACCACATCATCCAACTGAAATTTGTCCGCCTTTTCTTTTCTGTCATAGATTTTCTTAATCTTCTCCTGCAACTTGGATGTGTTCTAGAAGACTTCTTCTCTGGTCTGTAGCAAGTGGACCATTTGATTCAACCTTCTCTGCATAGGATCATCTTGATTATCGGCCTCCTGAAGAAGTTTGACTGCTGGGGCTATGAGAGAGGTAGGAAACACTGTATCAACTCCATAAACAAGCTCAAACGGGGACGTACCAATGGATTTCTTCTGACTGACCCGATCTGCCCAAAGGGCATTGACCAACCTCTTATGCCAACTTTTCTTGTTTATTTCCAGCAGCTTCTTGATGATGTTGACCAATGACTTATTAGAAGACTCTGCCAATCCATTGCCTTGTGGATGCTAGGCAGTTGAGTGACCCAAAATGATGTGATATTTATGACAAAAATCTACCATCCTCTTTGATTTGAAAGCTGCTGCGTTATCAGTGATTAACTTATTCGGGCAACCAAAGCGAGACAAGATGTTATTTTCAAGGAATGAAATAATTACCACATCTGTAGCTTGTCTGGTGGGAATTGTCTCAATCCATTTCGTGAAATAATCTATCGCTGTGAGGATCCATCTGTGTTGACCGGAAGAAGTGGGATGAATTTCACCAATGAAATCCAATCCCCATTGCTAAAAAGGGGCACTCACCTCAATGGGCTTAAGTGGAAAAGGTTGTAACTTCTGCATTCCTTCGAAAATCTGACACTTATGACAGCTCTTGACCATCTTATATACATCAGCAAACAATGTCGGCCAATAGTATCCTGCTCTCAGGATTTTATTTGCTATTGATTTCCAAAAAAGGTGACCACCATAGTCTCCTTCGTGGAAATCCTCCATGACTTTCTTTGCTTCATTTTCCACCAAACAATTTAATAGAATTCCACCAGGGTCTTTCCAATAAAGTGCAGAATTTAGAATGCAAAACTTGGCAGTTTTCAATTTGAGTGTTCTCGCTTTGTTTCTAGCCATGCCGGGCGGTGGTGACAAATTTTTGAGCACATGTATGATATCTGAATACCACAGAGAAAGAGCAAACATTTCAGATACCTAAATTGACAATCCTTCCTCATTCTCGTCGGACATAGCAGCGATCAGATTTGTGTCTAAGGCGTGCAAGTTTGATTCAACCATTAACTTTGCCAATCCCTCTCCTTTAACAAGCTTTGTGTGCTTTATTTCCACATCATATTCCAACAAAGTTGCAATCCACTTGCCTCGTCTTCCTTCCGGATCAGTTTGCACTAAAACATCCTTGACAGCAACGTTAGGAACATAAGCCAAAATATGAGAATGTAGAATATATACCCGAAAATCTTTCAATGCTTTCACAAGTGCAAGGGATTGCTTCTCAATGATGTTGTATTTTAAGGCTGCATCTCTTATAGCTCTGCTGAAGAATGCAATGGGTCTTTCGTGATCATCTCTTTTCTATAATAACACAGCTGCCATAGTGTGCTCCGAAGCAAATGAAAATAATATGAAATCTTGAGTGTAGTCCGGGATGACTAGAACTGGAGCTGAAGAAAGATCCAATTTTACTAAATTGAAAGATTTTACAGCCTCCTCCGTCCATTTCACTTGGTTGTCCTTCTTAAGCATGTTTGTGATTTGTCTTAGGTGTTCAACAAGATTTGGTACAAAGCGGCATAGAAAATTCATTTTACCATTGAAATATTGAATCTCTTTCTTATTCTGGGGCAGATCGATTTGCTGAATCACTTGTACACGTGCTGGGTCAATATGAATGCCATATTTTGAGATAATCTGCCCGAGTAATTTGCCTTCCTCCATGGGAACAAGCTCTTTTTCGGATTCAGTGACAAGCCATATTTTTTGCACTTTTGAAAGACATTTTTTAGATGGTACATGTGTTCTTCATCAGATTTGAAAAACACCATCAAATCATCCATGTACACAACCAAAAAGACATCCTTCTCATTTGTGAAAGCCAAGTCCATTGCACGCTGAAATGTGGCACCCGCGTTCTTCAAATCGAAAGGCATTTTAGCGTAATGAAAAGTTCCCCATGGAGTGGTGAACGTTGTCTTGTCTCGGTCATCTTCATGGATGGAAACTTCGTTATATCCGGAATAACCATCAAGTAGTGACATACGAGATGCTCCCACTACTCGCTGAAGTATATGGTCCATTTTGGGCAGTGGATAGTTATATTTCAACGAAACTTTATTGAGATTTCTAAAATCAATGCACAATCGAATCTCACCTGTCTTCTTTCGTATGGGCCCCAAATTAGAGATCCAATCCGAAAATATGATGGGAACAATGATTCTTGATTTGTACAACCTGTTTATCTCCTTTTCAATTGATGGCAACAACTTTGGATTTAGCCTTCTCAACTTTTGTCTGAAAGGTTTCTGATTGGGCTTGATGGGTATAGTGTGCTGAATTATATTGGTATCATATGTCTTTAAGTCAGAATAGTCCCAAGAAAACACATCTGTAAATGAAGACAACAAACTGATATATTTGTCCTTGATCTTTTGTGGCAATGCTTTAGACAGTTTTACCATTTTAGGATTAGCAGCTGTTCCAACATTGACCTCTTCCACACCCTTCTCTGTTGGCTACAATGTTGGTTT
>APFE030095731.1:8948-55091 GCA_000404065.3 Pinus taeda | reverse complement strand
AACGGGTTATGTGCGATAGCGACCAAATCGCATCGCAAAGGGAAGAAAATGGAAATAGCATGGTTATGAGAATAAATGGGCATGAAAGGGAAAAGAAGAGAAGACTGTTGCGATTTTCCTTTCTGAATATAAACACATGGCCAAACTGATGTTTGGTCCTTCCAAAAGCTGAAGTATATAGCAGAGCTAACACTGGCTCCTTCTGGGGATGAGATCCTCCCTGTGAGGTCTCAAGAACCTACAGACCAATGCCTTTCCAACTGAAAACAAATTAGCCATAATTCCTAGTGTTCCATTAGGCATGGTGTCTACTTTGCCTGTACAAAAATTGATAAAAACAAATTATTTACAACCTTTAAGGCCAAAGACCTTAAACTACATATATTTTAAAAAACCGCCCATTAATTGGGCCATCAAAGACTGCTTCACCTCCCATACACTTCAGTATGAAGGTGTTGTTTCCTTGAACCTGTGAAATGATGAAAGGCCCTGTCCAGAAAGCATCAAATTTCCCATGATTGCCTTTCTTCTCCTTTAATGCATCCCATTTTAAGACCAAGTCACCAATCTGAAAATTATCTGTTTTTGCCTTTTTGTCAAAGGCTTCCTTGATCTTTCTCTGATGCGCTGCAGCCCTTTCAACCAGCTGTTCTCTAATCTGATGCAACTCTGTTAGATCAGTGATTCTTCTTGCCATGTCTTCATCTTCGTCCTGCTCTATTTGAAGGAATTTTGCCACAGGGAGAGTAAGCTGAATTGGAAATACAGCCTCAGTTCCATATACCAGTTTGAATGGAGAACTCCCTGTGGATCTCTTGATGGTCACTCTGTCAGCCCACAGTGCGTACTTGAGCTTTGAATCCCAATTCTTTTTATTGTCTTCTAACAACTTTTTAATTATCTTAATCAGGCTTTTGTTAGAGGATTTTGCTAGACCATTTCCTTGTGGATAATATGAGTTCGATTATCCATTGAGTCACACATTTCCACCAACTCCTTGGCCCTAAAGGCTGCAGCATTATCTGTGATTAGTTTATGTGGACATCCAAATCTGGTGAAGATATTTTCTGTTAAAAACTTCATGACCACATTGTGATCAACCTTCCTTGTACGGATTGCTTCAATCCACTTAGTGAAGTAATCAGTGGCTACTAATATCCACCTGTGCTGGCCACTGGAATGTGGATTGATTTCTCCAATGAAATCCAAGCCCCATTGCTGAAAAGGTCCTTTTGCATGTATGAGTTTTAGGGGCAGGGAATTCAACTGCTGCTTTCCTTCGAATCTTTGGCACTTGTCACAGGATTTAACAAATGAAAATACATCAGAAAATAAGGAGGGCCAATAATATCCAGCTCTCAAGATTTTGTGGGCTGTAGTCTTCCAATAATGGTGCCTTCCAGACATGCTGCTATGAAACTGCTGCATAACTTCTTTTGACTGTTCTCTATCCAGACACCTTAAAAATATCCTAGATGGATCCCTCCAGTAGAGCAGACTTTCCATGATACAATACTTTGCTGCTCTAAGTTTTAAAGTTTTGGCTTGACTTGTACTTAATTCTGAAGGGATTTCTAGCTTCAACAAGAAATTAGTTATTTCGGCATACCAATCACATGAAGTTATATTCTCGGCCACTGATTGTTTTCTCTCTTTTTCAGCGGCGTTTTCCTCTTCTTTTACTTGACCATTTTCTGCAATTGTGCACAGGAAATCAATGTCCAAAGACCTACAATTTTCTTCTGCTAATAACTTGGCAAGACCCTGCCCTCTGACCAGCTTGGTGGGCTTCAGCTCTATATTAAATTCTATCATTTTAGCAATCCATTTTGCCCTCCTTCCATCAGCATCGGGTTGATTTAGGACATCTTTAATTGCAGCAGAAGGCACATATGCAATTATTTTCGAATGAAGGATATAAACTCTGAAAGCTTTTAAGGATTTAATAAGAGCATATGCCTGTTTTTCCATAATATCATATCTCAGTTCAGCATCCCTCAAATTCTTGCTGAAAAATGCTACTAGATGTTCTGAACCTTCTTCATCCTGCTGCAATAGAACAACTGCAATGGTGTCTTCAGAGGCAAATGAAAACAGAGGAAAATCCTTACTGTAGTCAGGGCTTATTAATGTGGGAGCTTCCATTATAGCCTCCTTGATGGAATCAAATGATTTTCTTGCTATTTTGGTCCATCTTACCTCTGCCCCTTTCTTCAACATGGAGGTAACGTGCTTTACCAGCTCTGCAAAATTTGGAATAAACCTCATGACAAAATTAATTTTGCCCAGAAAAGGTTGTATATCTTTCTTTGATCTGGGGATGGTCAAAGCTTGGATTGCTTTGACTCTTTCTAGGTCAATCTGGACACCTGCAGCAGACACTATATGTCCTAACAGCTTGCCTTCTTCCTAAGCAAATTGAGATTTTTTGGGATTGACTAAAATTCCAAACCTCTTGCACTTCAAAAACACTTTTTTTAAATGCTGTAAATGATCATGATGGCTGCTAGAATAAACAATTATATCATCAAGATAGATAAGCACAAATTTGTCCTTTTCTCCCACAAAGGCTATATCCATAGCTCTCTGAAAGGTAGCTCCAGCATTCTTCAACCCAAATGGCATTTTGGCATACATGAAAGTGCCCTAAGGAGTGGTAAATGCAGTCTTTTCTTGGTCATCTAGGTGCACAACAATCTAATTAAAGCCTGAAAATCCATCTATGAAAGACATAACTTTGGCTCCTGAGACCTTTTGCAGTGAATTCTCCATCTTAGGCAGGGGATAGTTGTCTTTTTTGAAGCATTTATTTAAATTTCTGAAATCAACACAGAGTCTGATTTCCCCACTCTTCTTCCTTACAAACACCAAATTGGCTACCCATTTTGAATATCTGAGAGGGACTATAATCTTAGCAGCCAACAACTTTTTAATTTCTTTTTCAATTAAAGGAAGAAGCATGGGATTTATTGGTCTCAGTTTCTGTTTGAATGGTATTGCATTTTTCTCTAGCGGGATTTTGTGTTGAATTATGCTTTTATCATACGTTTTCAGATCCTTATATTCCCAGGCAAACACATCAGCAAATTGCTTCATTAATTTGCAGTATTCAGAACTTTGGTCAGCTGACAAATGAGTGGACAAATTCACATACCTAGGATGACCTGAACTTCCTATATCATGCTTACAAACTGCAGATTGATCTTCTCTTTGGGCGGCTTTGTAAGGCACATCATTCTGGTCAAACAGTCTTTCAAGAGGAATTAGGCCCTTAGGAATATGGTTATTAGGAAGCTGGACTATGTTGTCTTTACCAATTTTATTTCTAAGCTGAGACTAGGGGTTTTCTAACAAGGCATCATTCTCTTGGTCAATTTGCATGTCAGAAAATTCATCAATGACTTGAAGGAATCTATTAATCTCATTATCATCATTAAAAACTTTCCAGTGGTAGACATTGTCAGGCAAGGAAGGTCTGTACTTCATTTGAACTTGATAAAGTAGTTTGGGAGGCATTGGAGGTATAAATAGACTAGCAGAAATAGCAAGGGAGTCAACTAGCTGATTTTGGGCTCTAGGGATATATGAAATACAGAAAAAATCAAAAGAATCTGTGATTCTCCATACCTCATCTCTGTATGCTTTCAGCCTTGGGTGCTTTGCTTGAAATGTTTTATTTATTTGCTGGATTATCAGATTAGCATCTCCAAACACCTTCAGAGTCTTGATTCCTCTGTCCTTTGCTACATTAAGACCCAACAATATTGCTTCATATTCTGTTATATTGTTGGTTACTTGAAAAACCAGCTTAAAAGACAGCTGAATGCTTTCTTGTTGAGGAGATACTAGCACTACCCCTGCTCTTGCAGTTTCCCTGGTGCATGCTCCATTGAAGAACATCTCCCAGACCTGACTTCCTTGCTCTTTATTGGCCTGAACAATCGGTTCCTTGAGCTGCATTTCGGCCTTCTGAGATTCTTTTATTTGGAGAATACATGCTCCGAAGTTAGTGTCCACTGCATATATGGGATGATTTGTAGGATTCTTCTCATCACTAATGATAAATGCCAACTGTGCTTCTCTGTACAACCTCCTGCTTTCTCCTCCAAAAACTGGGACAGTTGCATAAGATAGATCATTTTGTAATGTCCCACCTAGTCTCTTAATCCACCCTCTGGAAAACAACATGCTAAACTTGGGAGGCACACCCGCTACCACGATATCCATCATCATGCTCTTCATGGGCAACTGAGTTAAGGTAATGGCTAGGTCCTTAATCAATCCCATGCATTTCACTTTCCTTGAATCAAAAGAGAATAGATACTGATAAGGTCTGGTGATATCAAGGCCTAACTCTTCCATGATAGCTTTAGGCATTAGGTTGTGGCTGGCCCCTGTGTCTAGCAGGGAATTGTGGAGGATTTTGTCATGAATGGTCAGGGAAACATAGAAGAATGGAGAATTATTATCAGCAGGTTCAATCATGGACCTGAGCACAATGGCAGGTTTGTCATCTTGCAAATTGACAGAGTCAGTGGAGGTTTGTTTGGTTTCTAGCTCAAGGGCGTCAAGTATAGGCTTTCTAAATAATTCACTCTTCATCAACTCAACCAGAGGCATAGATATTTTCAATTTCTGAACCTCTGACTCAAAGCTGAAAGAAGAAGATGGCTTATTAGAACTTTTTACCTCTTGAACTGGAGCTTTGAGGATGACTGGATCAGCTACTGGTCTTCTCTGCTTGATATTCTGGGATTTTGTTTGGACAGTAGCTTTTTGTGCAGGATTTTCTTTGACATTTTTGCATTTTACCTCAAATTATATCTCTGCTGGTCGCCAGCTTGTAAAACAACTCCTCTGTCCCACTCCTGGCTGTTTTGCTCTTGCAGCAATGATTCTTCATATCCGGCCAATGTAAAAAATGCAACGCTGCATTTATCTTCCATGCAGTGAATTTCATCCTCATCCTCTTCAAATTGTTCTTCCTCCATGACTACATTTTGGAAGGGAACTTTAACATTCTGATCCTCTTTTAATTCTTCACCCCTCTGTATCATTTGTAATGGTTCATTTGCTCTTCTCAATGGATTTTGATTTCTTAGAGCAAATGTGTTTTGCTGCCTTGTTTTCCCTAAATTCTGCTCCACCTCCAGCTTAGATATCTTAGCAGCCAATGACTCTATTATTTTAGTCATTTCATCAAATTTGGGGTCTGAAGATGATGTAGAAGAAGTAGATGCCTGATTTCTCTGTCTCCTTCTGTCAGCTTGATTCTTTAGTTTTTCTACTGCCAAGATATTTGATTCTACTTCTAATGCTGCATCTTACATGTCTGTTAAAGTAGCACATCTTCTTTCTCTCAATAATAGGCAGAAATCAGAGTCAAAAGCATTGGCATAAGTGAGTTTGGCAGCGGTGGGGGTTGGCTTTACCTCAGCTGGTATTCTACTATACATACGATTGAATCTTTTATTAAAATTAGGCAATGATTCCCCATTTTCCTTCTTCAGATTACCAAACTCAGTACGATAATACAGCAAGTCCTTTTTATCTCCCCATTGCTTCAAAAATGCATCATCTAATGCCTCAATATCTGTTATTGATCTCTGGGGCAATTTTCTAAACCACTTCCTAGCCTCTCCATCAAGGCTTTGGACAAAAACTCTCATCCATACATCATTTTCATTTATATCTAAATTATCAGCATAATTGTAAAAAGCTTCTAGGTGTTCTTCTGCTGTTACTCCCTCTGTTCCAGTGAATTTAGGCATATATTTTTGATATTCCCCCACAGGCATTGGATTTAATGGGACAAGCAAGACCAAAGGTCCGTATCTAGCAGCTACAATTCTTTCTATCCTCGTAGGTGCTTGCTGTCCTGCCATAATTGGAATATGTGGAAGAATACTAGCAGATTGGATGGTAGGGAATACTGGGATATTATGGACAGTATGGGAAGCTTTCTTTGGACTGAGATTCAAGGGGAAACTAACTGTACAAGGGGCTGAATTAATATTTGAAGGAATTTCGTGATTAACGATGCAGGGCTCTAAATTTTCAGACTGTAATTCTTTAGCTACAACTTTATCTTTCTGAAATGACTGAGACTTTTTAGGCTTACCTGATCCTGATGCCCCTTTCTGTGATGCTTTTTTCGCTTTGACAATCCTCTCAAGGTCAGGCAATGGTTCAGCTGGAGATTTCTGAGGATTTCTTCGAGTATGCCTCACGAATTGAGCCAGAACTTCAATGTGGAGTCGCCACCAAGTAGGTTCTCCAGTAGAGGCGCCAGACAGATGATTACAACCAAAATATGTGTCCAGACTTTGTCTGTCATCAAAATCTGGAACTGTGTCGTTCTCCCAGGGAAACTGAGCTTCGATTTTCGATCCCCGGCAACGGCGCCAATTAATGTTATCACCCCAAAAAACTCACCTAGGTTGTATATCAGTGATGCTCGGGAACATTACAAACTCAACAAAATGTTGGATAAATGATGGATGAATGAAAGAAATGTTGCATACTCAAGCCAGATAACCACTCCTACTATGGTTGAACCCAAACATGGGTGAACACCCCCAAACTACAAGGGTTTTAACCACCAATTACTCACAGTTTAAGGAAAATGTGATAATGGAGAAGACTGACCACAACAACAGATGCACAGGACCCTGTGATGGTCGGTTGCAACCAGTTTTAAAGGTCTGTAAATCTATTATTTAATACATAGACAGGATGACAACTCTCCATGCATTGAAACAACAGAAACCTGTAAGCAAATTCAATGATACATGCTAAATCCTAACACAGAGGTGGGATGACAGCCCCTCTAATGCTAACATTAACAGCACATGAATAAATGCAAACAGGCACAACCTAGAGTAGGAAGAAGAAGTGGAAAGTCAGCAATTAATAGCAAAAGAAGCTTGCATTAGCTGAAAATGAAGACCAGACGCTGCAGGCTGCATAACAGTTACAGTCTCCAGAAGTTGAGCCTTACAGCATACTAATTCTCATCTAACACTCATCCACCTATTACATCGTGCCTTTGGCTATATATAGAGTTAGTTTTACAAAAATATTTGCTAGGCCATGCGTGGAGGTGTCTTAATGGATCACCAACCACATTTACATTTAGATATGGGCTTCCTGCTACAATCTACACATTTAAATGAATAAAATGGCTCTGTCTGTACTCTGGTGTACTCTTCGAATAGGAGGAATGTTTCATGAATAAATGTCCCTGACTACCCAATGAATTCAGCTGCTCGAGGCAGTACTTCCTTGTCCTTGACCATGCTGCTCTTTAATTGCGGTAGTTGAGAATTCAATGCGCAGGTCGCTAGATCATAACTTGCTTCTTCGCGCGCCCAAAAGTTGGCCAAAAAAAACACAACAATTCGCATCAAACATGGACGAAGGGCCAAGGAGGAACACTGGCCATCGCATGAATTGGATGGACGATCAAGATATACTGGCGGAAGGCAATGAGAAGGCACAAAGGTGCAACTTGGACATGAGTCGTTAGATTAAAGAATGGACGGTGGAGATTTGATTTGCAGGAGTGCGATATGCGATAGCGCTCAGATCGCCTTGCAACATTGCATCGGTAGAGGAGACAGGGCAGAGCCTTAACATATGGGTGTGGTATGCGATTTGCGATAAGATCGCATCGCAATATCGCAATCGGCAAAAGACACAGGGCGTAACAGAAGCAACAGGGCGCAGACGCGTTTTGCGATATGAAATCTCATCGCATCACAATATCGCAGTGGCAAAAACATAGGGGTGCAACGGGTTATGTGCGATAGCGACCAAATCGCATCGCAAAGGGAAGAAAATGGAAATAGCATGGTTATGAGAATAAATGGGCATGAAAGGGAAAAGAAGAGAAGACTGTTGCGATTTTCCTTTCTGAATATAAACACATGGCCAAACTGATGTTTGGTCCTTCCAAAAGCTGAAGTATATAGCAGAGCTAACAAGAGGCTCCACCACTCTTCCCTGCACATAGTCCATGGAATCATTCTCTTCCAAAGTCATCTTCCATGCACGATAGTCAGATTTTTCCTTGAGCTTATCCTTAGATTTGAAGTAAGATGTTGTTAGGTCCCTATACTACTAGTGTAACCCCTTATTGTTATTAGTGCAACCCCCTTGTTATATTGTTGTGCCCATGTAGTCTCCATATTGTTATTATTGTGCCCCATAGAAGCCCACTATTGTTATTGTTGTGACCTTACACTATTATTGTTATGTCAGCTTTGATTATATTATGACCCCTTAGACTCCTATATATAGAAAGAAGGTCTTGTCGTTTGTATCATCCAAGAATTGTTCATTTGTGTAATGTAAAGCAGGTTGCCCCCTCGAAGAGGCTGATTTATAAGGCATTGATCTTTCTTTTCTATCTTTTTGTGAGCTGGTTTAATAATATTTGGTATCAGAGCTTTGGATTCTAAGGTTTCGCTTCTCCAAATAGGTCATCGTGGCATTTTCGTTGTAACTTGATTTTTGCAACTGGATTCTAAGATTTCGCTTCTCCAAATAGGTCATCGTGGCATTTTCGCTGTAACTTGATTTTTGCAACGTTTCAGAAGCTAAAAAAACCCATTTGAGACGAAATCGCACTGAATCTCGAGTCTGAATTTCAGATCTTGTTACACTATATTTTCGGAGATATGATTTGAGGAAGTTAGGGTTTTTGAAAGCTCCAACATTTCATCTCAAACCGATCATCATGGAATTTTTGATATAATTTGTTTTCTACGAAGGTTTAGATTCTGATATTTAAAGCCATTTGCGCCGAAATCTTGGTGAAGCTTGGGCCCGAATTTTAGATCCTATTTCGCTATATTTTCGAAGATACACTACAATACATTTAGGGTTTTTGCAATATCCCGAATTACATCCCAAACAAGTGACCTTGGGAAAATTGTCCTAACTTTCTTTCTGAGCATCATATTGAAGTTTTGTAAGAAGTTACAGAAAGGGGATGACTTGTAGGTTTCTATGAATCAATTTTAGGTCTGAAGGTCGAAACAATGACACGTGGAACTTCGTACAAGTTCGCTCTTCTGAAAAGGTATATAATCAGGTCATCTTGGGAGATTGTGCATAAATATTTCTTGGAGAATCAAATTTCGATCAGACTGGTGGAATTGGAAAAATGACGCAGACGACTACCGCAGGTCGTAATTTCAGAATTGAGAGATCTAAAATTACAGAGTTACAGTCGTTTCAAGATCGAGCTCCTAAATCAAGAAAAGGTGATATGAGGAAGTTTGATGGCAAGGATCCGGTAAATTGGATACTACAGATGGAGCAATATTTTGATGGTGCAACTATTACAAAAGGTACACATTGCATCTTTATATTTAGAACATAATCATTTTTTATGGTATGAAGGGATTTGTTCTCGTAAACCACTTGTCACGTGGTCAATTTCCACAAAGGAAATGATAGCACATTATGAGGATACAAAGAGAAACACCTTCTTTAGCCAATTGATAAATCTCAAACAAAAGCGATCAATGGCAGAGCACATTGAGGGCTTTCAAAAATTGAATATAAGGGTAATTGATATTCCAGAGAAGCAAAGGATTGATGTCTTCATAGGGACTTTAAAGGATAACATTCAACATGAGGTTCGTCTTTGGGAACCTGATTCATTGGAGAAGGCATTCAGGTTGGAAAGAAAAAATGAAAGTGGAATTATGAAAACAAGGAATTCCACCAATCACAACTATAAATATGGAAGTGTTTTTGCTCCTAGACTTCCACAACCTACAAGGTTTACACCACAACAATTGGAAGAAACAAGAGAAAAAGGGCTTTGTTACTTTTGTGATAGCAAATACACCAAATGTCATAAGTGTGCTGAGAAGAAATTATTTTACATAGATTGTGAAGAGGAGGAAGAAAAGGATCAAGAAACATCAAAAGAAGAGGATATACACCAGGAAACAAACCCTAGAGAAAGAAGAAATGAATCTGACCATATCTTGTAAAGCATTGGCAAGAATTACACTCCTCAAACTCTTAAGATAGAAGGTCATATCAAGAAGAAAAAGGTTCAAGAAGTAAAAGATCACATCGAGAAAGAAGAAATGAATCCAACCATATCTCGTAATGCATTGGCCAGAATTACCACTCCTCAATCTATCAAGATAGAAGGACATATCAAGAAGAAAAAGGTAATAGTGTTGATTGATTCGGGCAGTACCTATAATTTTATTCATTGTAAGATAGGCAAGGAATTGAATTGCTTCTTATATCCAGCACCAGAGTGTCAAGTGATGGTTGCAAGTGGAGGAAGAATACGTATAGCTATCCATGGGAGAATATGTATTGAATAGCCCAATGATTTCCATTCCAATGGGTGGTGCTGATGTTGTACTAGGAGTCCAATGGCTACAATCCTTGGGTACAATAGCTTTTAATTTTGAAGAACTTCTCATGAATTTTTTTCGGAAGGAAAGGAAGTTGAATTAAGGGGTATCACAGGGAAACCAGGAAAGATAATCAACTCTAACGGAATGACAAAGCTTCTAAAGAAAGAAAAATGAGGCGTAATTGCACAATTATGTTCGCTAGATGTTCCCACATCAAAATCATCTATTTCTCCACATCTCCAAAAAGTCTTGGAAAATCATTCCAAGCTATTTGAGACTCCCAAAGGCCTCCCACCTATTCGTGGTCATGATCATTATATTCATTTGATTCCAAGAAGTGTTCCTCCAAACATCAAGCCTTACAGATATCCATATGCCCAAAAGAGTGAAATTGAATGTATGGTGGCAGAAATGCTAGAAGCTCGTATAATTCAACTTAGTCAAAGTTCTTTCTCTGCTCCAGTAGTATTAATGCACAAGAAGGACGGGTCATGGCACATGTGTCCAGATTATAGAGAGCTAAAAAAGCTTACTATTAAAGATAAATTTCTCATTCCTGTCATTGATGAATTATTGGATGAATTGCATTATTTAATTTACTTTACCAAGTTGGATCTTCGTTCAGGATATCATCAAATAAGAATGAAGACTCGAGACATTTTAAAAACAACATTATTGAAGAAAGATGCATTTTCATGGACTCTAGAAGCAACGAAGGCCTTTGAACATCTTAAAGAGGCAATGTGCCAAGCACCAGTCTTAGCTACGCCATACTTCACAAAAACATTTATTGTGGAATATGATGCATCAGGAAATGGAAGTGGTGATGTTTTAACACAAGAAGAAAGACCCATTGCTTTCAAAAGTCATCCAGTCAAAGGAAAGTATCTACATAAATCTATTTAGGAGAATGAAATGTTGGCAAGACTACATGCACTTAAGAAATGGCGACCTTACATAATGAGAAGATCCTAGTTCAAACAATATTGTTGGAACTTGAAGAGGAAGGAAAAATCATATTGGAACCTGAAGCAATCATGGAAACAAGAACCCGACAACTACGAAATCGATCAATTTTAGAGTATCTCATTAAGTGGAAGAACTTACCTGCTGAAGATTCCACATGGGAGGACTAAAATTCTATACAGAAGCATCCAGAACTACTCAAGCGTTGAGGACAACACTTTTTGAAGGAGAGTGGCATGTTAGGTCCTTATACTACTAGTGTAACCCATTATTGTTATTAGTGCAACCCTCTTGTTATATTGTTGTGCCCATGTAGTCTCCATATTGTTATTATTGTGCTCCATAGAAGCCCACTATTGTTATTGTTGTGCCCTTACATTATTGTTGTTATGTCAGCTTTGATTATATTATGACCCATTAGACTCCTATATATAGAAAGGAGGTCTTGTCATTTGTATCATCCAAGAATTGTTCATTTGTGTAATGTAAAGGAGGTTGCCCCATCAAAGAGGCTGATTTCTAAGGCGTTGATCTTTCTTTTCTATCTTTTTGTGAGTTGGTTTCATAAAAGATGTAGTAACCATTGAAGCTAGTCCAATAATCTTAACTAACAACTCTCCCTTAGTGATTGCTTTTCTCTCTCTTGCTTGGGATTTGTCTTCACCTAAGCTCTGATACCATCTTAATTTTAGATAACAATGGTATGTTCTATGCTTTAGCACAATTACTTCAATGTTCCTTTAGCAACCCAATTACAATTTCCAATTTAGCTTCCAATAGCACTCACATTATCCATTAATCACATTGATAGTAAAAGTAGATAGAACATGAAGCAAAATGCAGAAGACAAGCCAAGACAGGAGAACACTAGATTTGGCAGATGCCAAGGAAAAACCCTTTGATCAATTCTTCTTATTATTATATCAAAATGTTCAGTAGAGAGAGAGAGTACAAAAGGTCAAAGTTGACTTGCCAAATCCAAGTCAAAACAACCCTGTCAAATCTACAGTCAATTGCAGTCAAATTCTTCCCTAACCAAAAAGTCAAAGAAGGTCAATGTAGTAGCAAATCTTTCTCTTTGGAGCTTGGCCATACCCATTCAAACTTGGCCTGATAAGGTGGTCAAAGTCAGCCCAAAACAATCCTGAAAACTGCAGTCAACCCTATAGTCAAAGTGCCCAAAAATTCTTGGTTCCTGTGCCAAACTATATGGCTTGCCAAAAACGATTTTTTCCAACAAAAATTGCAATCAAAGGATGAGTTAAAGTGCTTGGTCAACGCTGGTCAAAATCTTGCAATAGTCCTATAATTCGGCCCTGCAATTTGCCCTGAAAATTCATCCTTCTGCCACATCTATGTGAGAGAGAAGATCTACCCAATAACTGTATGAACCAATGAGAGAAGGACAGAGAATAAAATGTGTGTGATGATGATGCCAAATGAGGTGAGAGGACACTTGTATTTATACAAGTCGTTGAACGTGAAGAGTCACGTCCATTGAGCTTCATGAGCCTACATGATGATGCGGCTGCCCTGAACAATTTGCACGTGTGGGCATAAATTCAAAAACACACTTCTACTTATCCAAATTGGATGATTTTTGTATCAATTTTGGTCCTCTCGAACATAGGAATTTTATGCAATCGTCATCTCCATTAAATGAGTTGTCCTAAGGTGGAACTTGGCCCTAGTTTCCAATTTTAACAACCAACCATACAACAACACAAGATTGAGAGAGGCATCTCAAGGAGTGTGATATTCTAGTATGATGGGTCTGAGGAAGAGGGGAAACAAAGAGGTCCATATCAGTGAAGGAGGGCTTGATTAGCTATATTAGATCTAATGTTGTACATGTATTTCCTCAGTTGGGCTATTATCTAGGACGAGAGCCAAAGTAGGTTTTGAAGAATTTAATGATGAACCAATTTGATTGGGAATAATTTGTTTGTGTCAATTGTGTGATTGAGATTGGTATCTTTTGCTTCCAGTGACTTTGTTGTGTTAATGAACCTAGCTATGCATTTATTCAATAGATCATAAATATGCTAGGCCAATATATTGTTGAGTGCTAGATTTGCAAGAAAACTAACAATTCTCATGCAACCAGGGAAAATATTGATGCTTTTTAGAGATTTCATTGAAATATGCTTATTGGGTCTAAAATTGCTTTTGGAATATAGTAGAAAATCCTTATTGTACACATCTTTATGTCTTGAGCAAGAACTAGCATCATACAAATACCTCTAGAAAAATATAAATAATAAATAAATAAATGAAATATTTTTGTTACTCAACTATTGCGCTTGAAAATTAGAAAGATCTGCAACACAAACACTTCGCACCTTCCAATTCCAAATTGGCCTTCTACTCAAATCTCACCTCACTTAACTGCTTAACATTTGCCAGCGTACCAAACCAACTACTTTTCACCATGTTGACTAGATAATTTTGGAAATAAAATATCCATTGATCTAAAACCTATGAGGTGTTGAGTTAATATCACAAAACCTAAAGGGCCTGTTACCCACCACCTGTGGGTAGTGTATATGGGAGAAATTTTTTCTCCTAGATGGTCCTCCGCCAGCAGCCCCTTGCAACCACCACCTGAGCTAGCCATGTGGTCCCTCGCCCATCTGTTATGATGGTATGTTTGAAGGTGGGCCTCCCAACCCCGAAGATATGGCTTTTTATTGGTATAGTTGGGTAAAGTTCCTTACTTTTCATGGACACTTTTGAGCATGGATTGGTGGGGGGATTTGGTGGAAAGAGTGAGCTAGGTTTGTATTCTTGTCTTCATTGCCCGATTTCATGGTTAGCCTTGTATCCTAGTCTATGGGATCTCTTATATTGGCCACTAGCTTTAGGCTTGACACTACATGGGAAATCATGATTTTGGTTGCGTGATCCCCTTCCCGACAACATATACATCACTTCCTTCCACTCATTTTAACCCCATTCATCTATTTTCCCATCCAGGTCCACACAGGGTTAGCCTCCCCCTCCCCTTGTCCACACCTTGGGTCGGGCTTGGAACAATGCCCGAAGGTTGATGGCTAAAAAGAAAAGGAAAAGCATAATTTGACCACTCTCAACATGAAATGTACCACAAAAAGAAAAAGAGGGCTTGTGTCTGACGTTTAATGGAAGGGTGGGGGTCGTGCAATTTGATCTTGGCCATCAATTTCTGATCACTCATCACCTTCGTTGAAAATTGCAAGGATTTTAATTCTATGTGCATTTCTACATTTCGACACGCTAATATGAAGTACACGCGTTAGTTAGACTGTAAACCAAAGCGAGCTTTTATAATAGCGATGATTCGTTATCAAACTTGTTGGATAAACTTTGCTCATCCTACAAATAGGTAATAATTTCGATACAGGCTTGAATCCCCATCAGGTCTAAAAAATAAAGCCGAAGTCATATCAATAAATATAAGACAGGGTGCTTTCAACAACTAGATTTCTTTTGACGGATGGAATTTATGGAACCTTTGACTTGTAAATATTAATAGTCAGTTGATTTGCTAGCGCTCCATTTAATTTCCAAATACCTAGGTCGAACAACTAAGCCATCGGTGAAGTATTGATTTCCCGTGACTGTTTCCTTCGAAATTGCTATATTTGAACACTTGGAAGTTTACGTGGGATTGTTTAAGGCTTGGCTTGGCATGTCGTATGTTGAATTTGGTGTTGTGACATCCGGCTACCCATGTGCGTTTTTGTTTTCAGGGGATGAGTTCTATCCCACATTTGCCAGGAGAAAACAACTACACGATGTTTATATACAGCTATAGTCTCAACTCCTTCTGACTTGTTGAGCATTATGTGCCTTGTCGGCTCCTCTTTAGCTTGTAGCCTGATGTGTTGGCTTGGAATTTGGCTGAATACACTGAACCCTTTAATGATTAGCTGTCAGTGGTATCTTGTATGGGCACCGTCTTGACTTGTGACTTGGTGAAAGTGGAATGCGATGACATGCAATCTTGGAGATTAGAACCCCCAAAACGCACATCATTTAAAATGAAATTTTAAATTTTAAATAAATACAATAAAATTTATAAAAATAAAATTTCATATTTCTATAAAAAAATTAAATTTACTTAAATTAAAAATTACTATTAAATATGAGCTCATAAATATGTATTAGAATCGTTTGTCTTGCCAATTTTTTTTATGCCCAAATTTGACTAGGTAACAAACTGTCGATTTCAAAATAATTGGTAGCCTTTTCACTTGATCCTCTAGAGAAAGGAAAAGCTATAACTATCGGGACATACAAATTTAGCACTTGGGAAAAAGCCAAACATGAGCTCTATCTCTTATCCATGGCCACCACCCTAGTTCCTATGGGCCCTAGATGAGTCCTCTCCATCATTAAGGAATCCATGATTGTCCCAACCCTAGTGGGTGATGAAATTTCCCACCTCAAAAGGGAGTACTTAAGGCTTCATCTTACACATCATGCTCTGATCTGCTGGAACCCCAAGTAGTCATGAAGAAAATCAATCAAAGGAAAAAGGCATATGAAGGGTGGAAAATAAGGTCGAGGATAACTCATGAACCACGATTTGCTCCCTCCTACACTCATATACCCAGGTGTGGGCTTCCCTTATTATAGCTACCCTTGTACCATGGCATGTGACCTGGAGCTTTCCCTTTATCCCCACTATGTTCCATCACTATTATCATTTGCCACATGTACCATGGACATGTCACCCCTAAAGGTTGAAACCACCTAATAGGGTCTTGATTAACCCCCTTATTGAGCTTGGATACACTTGTACATGCCAAAACCCACTATGGAAGGGCATGCCACTATGAATTGCCCCATTGATTCCATGACTTGTAAGCTCTTTTACTTGATTATTCTAATGATTTGTTGTATTGGAGGGCAAGGGGACGCATTGGATCTTATGCAAGATTACAGGTGGGTCTCCATTTGGGGTTTGGTCTCCCTATATGGGGTTGTATCCCTCTAAAGGGTCACATTAGCACTTGTAGGGTGAGCATTGAGAGACATGGACCTCCACCATAGCATAAAGTATCTCATGGATCCCTGACACCATCATTGATTTCTTATTTTCCAACTTTTTGGATGAGGATGATGCACCTGCTTCACCATGCCCAGCTGACTCCACACTTGCATCATACACTTGGCAGATTCTCCAGGGTCCAAATGAGGATGTGTCTCACTGTAGAAGACAAAGGAAGGGCTTATGTCATCATCCTAGCCCTTCCAAATGGTTTATAGGAATTTTTCCATCCACTTGGAGACCCATGAGGATATCCTTGTGCCCCCACACGCACTTGGGTGCACCACTGAGATTTGCTTGGAAAACAAGGGACCAACCCTTTGTCCACTATGTTTGAGGTCCATTCTCACATTATGGCACACTGTGGACCTCATTAGGCTTCCTCAAAGGCCCAACGACTCACTTTATGATCACTCTACCCTCTAGAGAGGCTTATTATTATGATATTGAGTTATCTTGGTGGGATTGTCACTAAGGGATGTTATTATTGCACATTATTTTATTATTTGGGGCTTAATTAGGCAATTGAACTCATTAGAGATTGCATAAACAGATGAGAGGTGATTCATTCTCTCGTCATCACTTGGATTTGAGATTAGTAGCACTTTGAATAATTTTGCATTCCCTTTTGGAGGACAAGTTTGGATGTTATGGATGAATTTTGATGTTTGGATATATTTCTCTTGTCTTGGAGCTTCATCATTGGCATGATTTGATAGTTGGATATACTCATTGTACATGTAAGTGATCTATTTTTCATGTTTATTCTTATTTAAAGCTTGTTTCATGTATGTTGCTGGGATTTTCACTCTATAGATCTAAAATTTACTGCTACTCTATGCGAAATTCTACAAATTTTGGTCTTGTGAAATATTACATGATCACATGAGTCATGTATGATGAACGAATTTTCCTAGGAGATAAATGATGTCATCTATTCTCTAATAAGTCATCAATCATTGCATAATTGAAGTATAAAGATCTCAAGTAGATGCTCTCATGCCCTATTGGCATGCGAAGTTGCTTGAAGACCTCCTTGATTGGGTAAATCTTCTCCAAACACTAATTTATCTCTGACTCCATCTCTCCCAAAGGATAAGGCACTGATCCTTCCATATGTTATCACTTTTAAAGAATATTTCTCTCACCTCTCCTTCTTTTTCTAGGCCTAACCTCCATAGGTCACCTAGGGCATCATTTATCTCATGTTGTAGCCATAAAAACAAAAGATCTCCTATCCATAACTGCGCTAGGGTTTCCTTCAGAGGCCCTCCAAATTTCAAGAAATCCGACGATGGTATCTTGAGATATAGCAAGCCTATCTCAAAGATCGTTTCTTGCCCTAGGTTTCACTTGGCTAGTGACCTCATTTGGATCATAGCATTCAATAACCAAAAGAATATTTTTCCTTTGGTCCTCTACTCTTCCCTAATTAGGTCAAGCCCCTCATTGGTTGTTCAACTCCATACCCTTGACCTGATTTTGGGTCCACATGGTCCTTTGTGGTCCCATGACTTATTAACTCTAATTTCACAAAGATCACAAAGGCCACTTCTCCACAAGGATTTTCGGGTCTAGAAAACCTCTTGACAACATATACTCCCAAACCCTAGCCTCAAGAATCCTCCTAGCCTTTCCTAGAGAGCCTATCACCTTGCTTTCCAAGCAAGAAAACCATATTATTGAGTCTCTTTTGTGAATGGGCCTTGGGGATCACCCTTCATCTTTTCATTGACCTATTCATTCCCGTGATTCCTCATACCGGGTCTCCTCCCATCGATGAAAGTCCGTAAAGAGAAGGAAGCCTTAGCTGACAGTGGGCTATTGTTCCATTGTTGCCCCTTAACCTAGTAGTTTGTCTATAGGATCCCCTCCTATGACCCTTTCTAGTTTGAGTGCTAATAGGGCCCTCTAAATGTTAGTGTTCATAAGAGAAAGAACTAGCATCATACAAATCCCTCTAGAAAAATAAAAATAGTAAATAAATAAATGAAATCTTTTTGTTACTCAACTATTGTGCTTGAATTGAAAATGAGGAATATTTGCAACACAAACACTTTGCACCTTCCAAATCCAAATTGGCCTTCTAGTCAAATATCAAATCACTCAACTACTTAACATATGCCAGCTTATGAAACCAACTACTTTTCACCATGTTGACTAGATACTTTCGAAAATAAAAAATCCATTGATCTAAAAATTATGAGGTATTGAGATAATATCACAAAACCAAAGGGCCCTCTGAATGTTAGTGTTCTTAAGAGCAAGAACTAGCATCATACAAATCCCTATAGAAAAACAGAAACAATATATAAATAAATGAAATATTTTTGTAACTCAACTATTGTGCTTGAAAATGAGGAATATCTGCAACACAAACACTTCGCACATTCCAATTCCAAATTGGCCTTCTAGCAAATCTCACCTCACTCTATTGCTTAACATTTGTCTGGTTACCAAACCAACTACTTTTCACCGTGTTGACTAGATACTTTCGAAAATAAAAGATCCATTGATCTAAAAACTATGAGGCACTAAGATAATATTACAAAAACCCAAAGGGCCCTCTGATTTTGAGAACATCCTATCTCTAAAGAAAAAAATGTATTAAAGGACCTGTTACCTGTTGGGAGGTACCCTAGTACTTTTCATGACAAGACCATTGTAAACCAAAGAGATGCAAGGCTAAAGCCTTGTAGGCCATTTGATGATTATGTACATGGTATCCTAGACATATGATGGTCGGCTATTTATTCTCAAGTCCTTTTCTCATAGGTAAGAGTAGAGGCCTTGAGATGGATCTATTGGGACACATGGTTTTTGTAGGGATGATTGTACTATGTATGACTTGTTTAGCCCAAGACTTGAGTGCATTTGTCTTTTCAACATGGTCATGAGTCATATAGCCTATATGCATCTCATTTGGATGTGGTACAATATAGTTCAGTTTTTCCACATGGTAGTCTCCTAGTTCATGACATTCCATGTTTTATGGGGCACTACATGGATACCATTGCAGAAGTCTCTTGGGTCCAAAATTTAACAAGGGCTCATTTTGTTCAACATGATGCAGACTTGACATTTCACATTGAAATTTTGGCAAAAGAAGGTTTTCTAAGCAAAATTCAACAAGCTAAGGGGGGATGTGGTCATAGTAATGCATAGGCAAAATGTTGCAAAGTACATTTACATTGCATGCGATATATTTTATGTTGAATGTCATGCATAGAACCTCCTATCGCACATGCCAACCCCTTGAAACCCAAAATCAGCAAAACATTGATGTTGGAAGTGCCATCCAAGCAAAAAAAACATTTTCCAGCTCACACATACAAGTTATTCAAGGTGGCCTACAACTAATGCCCTAACTCCAAATTGGGCATGTGATAGCATGTTAGAATCCTCATGACAAGGGCCATCTTCATCATGCGAAACGTTGAGCATATCTTGTAAGGGCGTTTTCTCCACAAGATAATTTTTTGGATTGGTTAATTCACATGCTAGCTCAAACATGGGATAAAGTGTGGAATGTGAATGAAATGGCCAATGTTTCGAGTGGATGCTCCACTCATCATCAAGGACAATTGAAGCTTATGAGAGTGTAGAGAGAGCCAGGCTAGGTTAAATAGAAGAGGGGAGTAACAGTTAGATTAGAAAGGCTCAACAATAGGGGGGTCGGCCAAGAGAATAAAAATGAGAAAATTGATTGGAGAGGTGAAGGGTTAAGGGATTATTAAAGGAAAAGGATTAGATGCACGAAAAATTAAATAATAATATTATTAAGAAAGAATCTATGAATTGAATAGGCAAAAGATAACATTTTATGTCAACTAATTCGGATTATTTGAAGGATGCTTGCTATTTTATATAAATAATGTCATATTAATAATGTATTATTGTTAGGGCTTGTTGACCACTGGAATGGCACTTGCAGATTTTTGAAGACTCCATGCCCAACGATGTACCAAAGGCTACTTGTACCATCAAAGATTATCATATCACCAAAGTTTTTCAACTCTACTTCTTCTCATTTTCTTCTTCAGTCCTCAGATTCTGCAGCGCTACGGGGATATTGTATAAATGTCACTAGCATACGAATAAATTCATGTAACAGGCCTAGGGTGTTGGGAATCGATCAACAAATGAGTACACATTGGAGCGTTTTTTTACTTGGATATTTATTCATGCTTTTTAGTGGCGAATAATTTTCTAGGATTTTCACTCACTCCATTACCCCAAAGTTGAGGTGACGGCTTAAAAGTTGAGCCCCTAATGCATCTTAGTGTCTAGATTCAATGTATATTACCATGCTAGGTCATCTCTGAAATTTCGCAGAATTTGACTAGGTCTAAGTAGGATTTTTTAATAATTAAAAATCTCTGCAAAACGAGATTTTTTAATTAATTTCTATGTAATGATATAAATAAGTGACCTTAGGAAATGTCTAGGGCGTGTGACTACTTGAAATTCATCTTTAGAGGTCGAACATTATCATAGGATCCATTTTTAGGGTCCAAAAACGACTTATAGTCCCTCAAAAGCCGATTTTCCTAATGTCAGTGGCAAAAATGAGGAAAAAATTTTAAAAATTTAATAATTGGAAAAATTTATAATTTATTCCAAAGTCAAATAAAGTAAAACAAGTGATAAGGCAAATTGAGGGTACTTCAAAGGTGGTGAGGCCCACCACATAAGGTAAAAGTCAAAATCAAAATTCCAAGTCAAAGGCAATCAACAAAGTTCCACGTTGAACTCATAAAATACTAAGTAAATTGAATGGGGAATGGACCCCACTTCACCTCCCCATGGTCTACGTATAAAGCACTTGAGGAAATACGTTGGCCCAGTCAAAGGTCAAAGCAACTGTCTCATGTACGACTGCCAACAAAGAATCCACACTACAACAAAGGGAATTAGCATATGTAAAAGAAGATATGTCAAAATATTTGATGGAGAAATTAGTGGAGATATGTTTCCACTATACTTTACCCTCCTATCCACATGTATGCAGCGCTCCAAGTTCAATTACACGCAGATTTATGAGATATTTCAGTTAGTGGGGGACATATGTCAGAGTTTGTCCCCCCTTAAGCTCACATATTGGCATACACTGGTTAGTGGAGATACGCTCATCCACTTTAAACTAAAACTCAAGCATCAGTTAAGTCTATATGCTGACAGCTCTTGGAGACCAATACGCAGGCACAGGTTAGTGATATTAAACAACAGTCGAAGTTCTGATTTGAAAGCGACACCTAGCTGAATAATCAGTGCAGATTTGAGGGAGTATGTCTCCCCTTTTACTCTAGTCCCTTTCTACACATGGCAGCCATAAAGAACTAGCACAACAACAAGGATATACGTTGGCCACCTACAACAGCTTTAAATGCATTTGGAGGGAACCTACCAGATTTCAGTTTCACAATTGGTAGGAGTTTTCAACACTTGTAAATTCAATTTGTTTCCTTGGGATTTCCTCCCTCTCCACTTGTCACTTGATATGTTGTTGTCACTTGATATGTTCATTGGGATATGTTCCCAGTTTTCTGTAAATTGAGACATTGAGCTCTTATTTTGTAATCTGGAATACAAACTACTGTGCTTAAGGATACTCTGCTGGATTGTACACTCTTTGAAAATTAATACAAAAAACTTTGGAGTTACATTTGAGGTGTTCTTCTCTTTGTGTATGGTAACTTCTTGATGTTCTTGCGCTTATATTTCTACTTGCTTCATTATGTTATTATTTCTATGATGCTTTTCAAGTTATGTTGATATGCAGCTATCTCGTATTAGCATAAAGATTATTTACTTTCTCTAGATTGAGAAATGTTTTAGTAGATGTCAAATATATCTCTAGAATTTTCTCATTATTGCATTTGATTAAGCTCATGTGGAACTAATCTATTCATGTGAAGTTGTGTAGAAAATCTTTCTTTGATCAAGCTTCAAGCGTGAGGGGAAGTTTTCAGGCGAACCAACCCACTCTTGGAAATATTCAAAGAGAACCCACATTTGTCAATTGCCAGAGTCTTATCGTTCGGATTTGTCTTGCAGGAATTTATTTTGAGTTTTGGGTTCTTATCTCTAGATTCATAATTCAATATTTATTTCTCAAATATTATGCTTCATTTGCTAATATCTTTCTATTTTAGAGCTAAATCATGGCTAGGCAAAGATGAGGGTTTACTCATACTCTTTGGTTTGGCCTTTTGTAGATTATATTGTACACATACTTTGTAATTTTATTGAGCTAGTACTTGGTTTGTTTTGCAGCCTTTCTCTAACTTGTGTCTTGTGACATCTTGCGGGATTTGTCTTTGAAACTATTAACAAGTGTGTGCAAGACCTTGGGCTCTCAAATCAAGATCAATTCTCTCTCTTGGCTGTGGGCATTGGGAATCTTTCTTTAGCAAGGTCGAGTTCCATTTGGGGCTGCATTTCTCTTTCTTGGGCATGGGCATTAAGCGGCTTAGCCTCTCTTCTCTTCTTGTAAAAATCTGAATTTTCTTGTGCCTTTAATTGGCCTCAATTGCAGAAATAACTCATCAAGGAAAAGTCTATATTTTAAAGGCTTTATTGTAAAATATTTTCCTTGGATGTGGAGGAGGCTTCATGGTCTTTTGCCTCTTGTAAATTAATAAAATTTCTGATTTTGAGAGAGTGGTCTCTACCCATTGGCATTCCCATCTCTCCACTTTGGAAGAGGACTTGTGGTTGACTTGTTGGTTCTTGTATTTCATTTCTCTTACATGCATGTTCTTTGCCAATTAACACAACCATACAATCTCACAACCATACAATCTCATTTACTCTGCTAAAGTCACTACTATTTTTCTTGCACTATTTGCATCAAATGCTACAAGTTACAATCTACAATTTTTATTTCATAGCAATTTATTTTCATGCAAGAAATCTCTTTAACTTGATATATTGAGCTTGAGCATTGTCTAAATTCCACTTATGCCTCATTAATTTGCAACAAATTCACATCGTTTTGATGCATCTTGTATTTGAGAAATTTCACTTTACAAAGAAAACATTTACTTTATGTCAAGCAAATCTCTCAATTTGACGTTTCTTTCTTCCTTTTACAAAACTAATTGAGTACAATCTTTACAAGCATTGCCATTTACTTTACATGCAAGTCAATTTCTCATTTTGCTTTAGGTATATCACAAATTTATCATAAGGCAAAGCCAATACCTTTCACAATCTCACATGTTCATGCAATCTTGTGTTTAAACTTTAAAGCATCTCCATCATTTACTTTTGCAAACTTACTTGCACATCATAGTAGACATCTTAGCTTAGTTGCACATTTAAAATCAATCTCCAAGCATAAGCATGGTTGATAGAAATCATAGGGAAAAAGTTCTTCCATTTGGTACGAAGTAAGGTAAAAGTGTTGTGACCCTGCAATTATGAAGGTGGCTTGTACTCTTATAGGAACGAAAACACACACTAACTCATTAGACTCAAGGGATGAACATCGTTAATAACACCTCTGTGCCCTCACCACCTTTCTTATAATCACCCCAATTTTTACCCTTTGGTAAGAGCTCAAGAGGAGGACTTATCACTTAGATTAGATATTTTAGATTAAAAATAACCAAGATAATTGCATTCAAATCTAGTATAGGTGCATTTCATTCTAATACAACTCATTGTTTTACTTGCAATTGGTCATCTTACTTGTCATTGTTGAATTGAATATTTTGTTTTGGGAAACATTATTTCATCTATATTTTGCATGTAGAATATTGATTGTTTTCCCTTTGCAAAATATCATTGTATGCTTTGATTTAGCAATTGATCATATATATTTGAAAACATCTTTATATCTTGTATCATTGTGCTAACTGTTTCTTGTTTCACTTTCAGGGTTACTTGTGCTTTTATTTCAAACAAAGCATTTCATTTATATTAAGCAAATATCTTTAATTTTTTGAGCAATACTTAAAAAGGCACTGGTCTTTCATATTTTTATATCATGTGTTGATGGTTGTTGATGGTTATTTCATTTCATATTGCTCACATCATATTTGCTTATAATCTTAAGAAAGTAATCCACTTCACTTTAACATTTTCCTAGAAACCTCACATCTCTAACTTAGTTTTCCTTTAGGGACTACCCCCTAGCTAGCCTAGGAGATAACTTAAACGAAGAGAGTTGGGAATAGGTGACAGTTCATTCTCTTAGTTCCTTGCCACCAACCACACCTTGTGAGGTTAAAGGATTTTCTCACTAATTGTAGGTAGGTAGGCAGCAAGGTCCACTGAGCTAAATATTATTATTGTTCAATGGTCAAAACAAAGGACCATATTTATGAACCATATTGTGTTTAACAATTTTTAATTCTTAATAAGTTTAATAGGTTAGGTTAAATTAAGGCGTTTAATGAGTTATTGAATAATGATATTAATTTTATATTTGTTATATTATGTAATGTTGTTATTATAATATTAAGAAGTGAAAGTTATTATTGTAATGAGATAGAAGGTTATTATTATTAAATTTAATATTATTAGGTTAGAGATTAATAATGACTATATATTATATTAGGATGGATGTAAAGTTGTGATTAAGAAGGTTGATTGATGTTCATAATATTATAATATTAATATTATAAAGAAGGGGCATACTTATTATAAAGGGGCTCCTGTCACGAGCTTGCTCTTTCTCTGTGTCCCTCAATTTCTAGCAGGGGCTCCTGTCACGAGCTTGCTCTTTCTCTGTGTCTCTCAGTAATTCTCTGGTAGCCAACTCCTGATGAACCAGTGGTGAACCTACTTAGATCTTTCACACTCTGACGGCCTCAACAACGGCATCTATGCCTTCAAATAGCCTTGGTGTCCCTTCGATCCTTTGGCGAACTTCCTGCGAACTTGGGATGAAAGCACAGAGAAAACTTCTACCACAGCGGATTCATAAATACACAGAGGTACTCAGTAACAGAATGGCATACTCATTTTATTTCAGAATGGAGAAAATTTTACAGGATGCTCACAGAGCTTTTATAGAAATGGATTCCATACAGAGATAGACTAATCTCGCATTTACCGGACTTTTCATAGCTAAAAAATGAGCAAGTTACTATCGGAAGCTTCTGGCGAGGTATAGGCTCTGTCTTAGAATTTAGACTTAACACCCAAACATTTGACTCTCCTAATGGTTCGGCCACTTTAGGTTCTTATCAGTGCCAAGCACACTGATACGCAGGCTTCTCAAACCAACTAAAACTTTGAGTGATTTCTCGTGTTGCAAGCAGATCAGACTAGATGTCCGCAGATGCAGAGCAGGAGAACACCCGACTCAAACACACACAAGACTCCCCAGAACTCTCAAATGCTGATGCCCAACAAAATGAACCTTACCCTTCTTATATAGGATGAGAAGGGGGGACAAACATTACTGTTGGTCGGATAGAAATGACCTAAAGCGTCAAGAATCATTTCTTTTCAGTCTTTATCAGAGCAACGTCCGCACAAATATTCGGGTCAGACCGAATAATTGTTTTCGGGTAATGCATGAGATATAGTCTGTAAAGTAGATTCATGTACCTAAAGCAAATCAGACAGGACATTCTGGCTATCTACACAGTGGATACTTTTGTACAAAAAGCCCACGAGAAAAGATTAAATGAGAATATTTACACTGTGGAAGCTTTTAAACAGTAAAGCCCACGGGAACACTGATCACAATTTGGCCCTTGTGATTGGTACATACTCAAAATATAGTCAGATCAGGGAATCTGTCTCTTTTATAAAGTAGATCATCACATGCCTTTGTATAAATCCTTCGGACTATCATGGGTTTGCCCAGTATGATTTGATGCTGGACTTTGGTTAAGACATACCATTCTAAATGCTCTCTCATGTATTCTTGGAGGGAATAATTTGTCATGTGAAAAGGATCCCACTCTTGAACTGTCATTTCTTTGACTGTGCTATATATGCGATGAAAACAGTCCCCGATGTTGTACTCAAAACATCTGTGATAGTATTTCCTTTCATATCTTTCATGATATACTGGGTCCATGGCTGTCCTGTTAACCCCGTAATCTGTCCACCAGTTCTGAAACCATTCACATTGCAAATTTTTCTGAGATGTTGCCATTGTGCTGAATTTCAACTTCGTGTAATGGGTTTCTCTTCTGTCATCAACATTCATGAAATCCCACCACAGCTTTTTATAATCTGAAAAATCATAGACTATGTCGGGGAACATTATCTTGGGATCATTTCTAGGCCATCTAGCACATGGTTGGACTTGAGGGTGGTTAATACACAAATCTCTGGTTCGGTAGATGCAATAATAGGTTTCGTAGATTCCTGTGTCACTGCCTCCATGGTGTCTGATACATCCAATGTCATGAAAATTTGTTTCCAAGGACTGCCTTGCAACTTTGGCATCTTCTTTTGCTTTGTCATACATCATATCATGGATCCATTTTCTACCCTTTGGGTACACTTTTCTTTCAGGTACATAGTGCTGGAGATCAGTGTGAGGCTGTAAGTTGGCATCAAGGACTTTTGTGTTCCTTAATTGCCATGTGGGTCTCCAGTTGTCTCTGTATGTATCCCAGTCTTGATTATCTGGAATGGTTCTTAGGACCTCACGGTTTTGGTGTTGGTCCCACTCAGTAACAATCATCATGATATGTGCTGCGTTTTGTTCAAGGTATTCTCTGCTGAGAAAGTCAGGAAGACTATTGTCCTTTCCTTTGATGTGCTCAATGGAAAAATCAAAATTTGTAAACAGTGCCTGCCATCTGGCAAACTTTGCTTCTTTTGGTTTCTTGATGTCCTTGGATAAAACCTTCATTGCTGACGCGTCTGTTCTAAGAAGAAAAGGCTTGTTTATTAGATATACTGCAAACTTGCTGATGCAATTCCATGCAGCTTTCACTTCTCTTTCAATAATAGAATAATTCTGTTCTGCTGGGTTCCATACCCCTGAGGCAAATTGTACCACTTGTTCTTCTTTATCATCTTTTTGTTTCAGAATCCCTCCCCAGCCTATCTCACTGGCGTCAGATTCAACTATTTTGAATGCCTCATCATCTGCTATATACAGTATAGGAAAAGACTTTACCTTTGCTTTGATTTCTTGCACTGCTCTGGTATGGGCATCTGACCATTGGGGGGGGTTTTTGCCAAGCTGTTTATTGAGCATTTTCCTGTCAATGGCACAATCCTGATAAAAACTGCTTACATAATTTAGGCAGCCAAGGAACCTTTGCAGTTGTGTCTTGTCTCTTAAGACATCTGGAAATTTATCTGCAAAGTCAATAGCATGTTGTTGCAGAGAGATTTGTCCATTAGAAATCTGGTGGCCTAAGAACTTTATAGAAGTCTGAAATACTTCTATTTTCTTTTTGCTGAGCACAAGCCCATTTTTCTGGACTAACTTCATGAAAATATTTACATGTTTGAAATGATCATCAATATTTTTGGAAAAAATTAAAACATCATCAATATATACAAGTAGCCAGTCAAAATATGGCTTAAAGATATCATCCATGACCTTTTGGAACTTTGAAGGAGCATTTTTAAGACCAAATGGCATGACATTCCATTCGTAATGCCCTGCAGGAATACTAAAAGCAGTTTTGAACTTATCTTCCTCATTAATGGCAACTTGCCAAAATCCTGCTTTTAAATCGAATTTTGAAAATACTTTGGCCCCTGCAATTCTCCTGATCAGATCTCCTTTATGTGGAACGGGATAAGTATCATCTGCCAAAACTGAATTTAGAGGCTTGTAATTTATCACAAGTCTAGGGATACCTCTAATTTGTTCAGCTCTCTTGTTTACATAGAATCCATAGCAATTCCAGGGGCTAGTGGATTCTCTGATCAATCCTCTGTTGAGCAATTGCTGTATTTCTTTTTGGCATAGTTCTCTGTATTCTTGGCTCATAGGAATGGCTCTGCTTTTACAGGGCTTTCCTGTGTATCCTTCTTTATAGGGCAACTTAATGGTATGTTGCTTTCTATGCCAAAAAGCATTGGGCTCTTCTGAACAACATTTTTCTTCCAGTTTTCCTTTCAGTTCTTGAATTTTTCTTTTGATTTGGGGTAGTTTCAGCTGTTCTTCTACTCTCAATGTGCTTTTTAGATCTTTAAGATCTGATAGCAAAGATTCTGCTTTGTCTAATCTCTGCATAGCTTGAACCATTGTAGAAACTCTTGGAGTCGAAACATAAGGAAGCTCAATTCTTTTTCTTTTACCTTTGGATGTAGGTACGGAAATAAAATAACCAGCTCTACTTCCTTCCATCCTTGCTGAACCATGAGGTTCAACTGCAGCTAAAAAGACATTCCCTAATATACAATCAACAGGGATGTCTGCTATGGCGAACTTCATGTATACACAGTGGGTATCAAAACATAGTGAAGCTCTAGGAATTTCATACTTAAGTTTCTTATTTCCTAGGCCTACAACTTCTCTTTCAGCAGAGACCCAATATTTTGCTGGAATATTTTTGATGTTAAGAATATTAATATCTGCACCAGAATCTAATAATGCAGTCATGAAAAATACTTGACCTTGGATACAGATTTTTACCTTGACATGGTGTTGCTGGTATGTGATGGTAAACAGTCTCATATCCTGAAAGCCAAAATTTGGGTCTGGCCTTCCTTCTGCAACTTGGATTTCTTGGCTATGGGCTGCTGTGTTCCAGGATTCTTCTTCTTCTTTAATCTCTTTGCCTTTCTTAATTTCTGCAATTTGAGCTCTGATTGCAGAAATCTCTGCTTTGAGTTGGTGAATTTCACCACTTACTTCTCCCAAAGTCAGGGATCTTACTTTCCCAGGTTTTTGGTGATGCATTTGGAAGGATTTAGTATTCCTTTCATAGGATGCATCAATAAACAAAGGCTTCTTACCTGATTCTTTTGAAGCTTTTGATTTAAGTTGGTCTGTGAATGCTTCTATCAGGCGGTTCTTCATGGCTCCATCTTCCATTGTCCTAATATGTGATAAAATCTTCATTTCTGCCTCTTCTTCAGTAGATGCCATTAGGACCTTTTCTTTAGGAGGCTTTGTTCTTTCTTCTTCTTCGCTGGAACTGTACAAAATTCCAGAGTCATCTTCATAAAATATATGACAAGCACATTCTTCTGAATTAGAACAAGAACATTCAGATGATCCAGAATCAGTATACTGGCCCATATTAACTTGAAATTCTTCTTCTGAAGTGCTAAAAGAATCAAGAGATGATTCTTCTAGTTGGTGCTGCTGGGCTGAGTCTTTAATAATAAGATTTGGGCATCTTTCTGTAGCATGGGTCTTTGATTTACATCTTAGACAAAAGCTTAGTCCTGAATGCTCTTTCTTAACCTGCTTAGCTTTTTGAGCATAAACAGCTGTCTTTTTTCCCTTATTAAGCTTTGATTCTTCTCCTTGGGGACATCTTGAAGCTGTATGCCCAGTCTGGCCACACAACCAGCAAGTAATTTTGTTCCATTTTTCTTGCTTGGATGTATGCAGGTGGATGTCAGAAGGAGTATAATAATGGGTTTTTGGGATATATTTATAGTGGCCCTTCTTTTTATAGTTTTTATCCCTTGTAGAATATCTCCTTTTTGGATAGTTCTTTCTATTTTTGTAGAAAGTCTCTTTGAATTCTCTTTTGGCCCTTTTCCTAGACTTTCTCTTTTTGACCAATGGGTCATCTATTGTCAGTCCATATTTGCTGCAAATGGACTTTCTATCTGGTAGTCTGGACAATTTTTCCAAAGACTTGTTTACCTTCGAGCTGGTACAAAGACTTACCAGTGTCTTTGTAATAAGGGAATAAATTTCTCCCCATGTATAAGACTCAAAAGGTAACTGGAAAATTTCTTGCAATCTAATATAGTCAACAAACTTAGAGGGTAGAGCAGCTAGATATACCTTCTTCCAGAGCAAATTTTTGGAATCATTCACCTCATAGATTCGTTGCATCCAATATCTATGGAAATCATCAAATTGAGACATCTTATGACATTTGAGTTTCATCAAAATGACCTCATGCTTGTTGGCAATTTCTGTTTCACATCCACACCAATGTTCTAAGATCATTGATGTTAGAGCACCAATCATATTGCTTATTACAGTACCATCAGGATTATGAATAACATCTCCTTTTTCATCTTTGAGAACTTCTGCTTCCATGGTTTCAATGAGTTTAGAAGAAGATTCAGTTTCCCACCATCTAAGAAGAGTACCTGTAAAACATTGGATAATGGTTCTGCAAGCATCTACCTCTGATTTCCTCTAACACACATGAGTTTGTATTCAGTGTACATTAAATCAATCATCTGGCGAATTTGGCCAATGCTCATGTTGTCTATATTCCATTCTCTGTGAGAATCAGGGAAGAAAGTATGAGCTTCAGGCAATTTTCCCTTCCCTTCAATGTCAGGAGCAGAATATCTGGAAAATCTATGTTCAAGAGGCTCATAGATTGGGAGGATTTGTGTTTCCTGAGACTTTTGTTCTTCGGCTTCTGGTTCCCTAAATAGGGAGGCAATACTGATGTGTTCAAACTCATCAATCTTCGAGGTGATTTCTTTGGGGAACAGCAGAGGGAACTTTTCTACATTTCTTATTGGATTTTCAATCTTTATATTTCGTTTCACCAAGAAAGAATTTGGAACTAGCTTTTCAACTTTTGTGACCTGCATCTTTTCAAATTTCTCATTTAAGCCAGTAAGGAGTGTCTTAGTTACATCAATATGTCCAACTAAGTTTTCTCCTATTTCTTCAATCTTATTCAATGATTCCCTGGTGTAAGAACGAGTCATACTGGAATCAAATTGTATATTATTCAAACAAGAATTTACACCATTAAGTGAAGACTGTACAATATCTACTTGCTTCTTTACATCTTCTGCTTTAACCATATTCATTTCTAGACCCTTTAAAGCAGTATTGGTCCAATTTAACTCTTCACTAGCCTTTTGAATTCTACCATCAATTCCTAAGGCATTATCATCTTTTTGAACCAGGGGAATGGCTTTGGCTGCATTTGTTTTTTCTCCCAAGATGATTCCTTTATATGGGGGAAAAGTAGTAAGGGTTTCAACTGTGGATCCATCAAGTGCTGTCCATCCATGCTTATCAGTCATACTGCTAGAAGTAGCACCAGTTAGAACATTTATAGGAGCAATTTTATCTTTCCATGAGTAGAAAGATAACCAAACATTATTTATTTCCATATAATGTTTCCAGTCTGTTGCCATCTTTCTTTTCTGATCTGGGGTATATCCTTGGTCAAATTCCTCTGCTTGAGGATTTGTATACAAATCCCAATTCAACATTTCTTTCATCCACTTAGAACTGATTTGTGATTTTAAGCATCCATCCATAAGTGCAAAAAATTTGTGCATTTCCATGACTGCAAGCTTTTTACAGTCAGAAGGAATCTGTTTGAATCTGCATTCTGGAATCAGTTCTGATTGTTCTAGTTTCCCCAACCCATACCTTGGCTTTGCTGGTCTCATTAAACAAATCATCTGAGTAAGCCTAGGGTCTTCTTCTTCTATTGTATGGATCATAAGAACATGATCTGAATCGGGCTCAGGCTCATGTGGGAAAGGAATATCAGAACATTTAGGATTCGGGCATGAGCTAATGGAAGTGGATGGAGGAGCAACACCAGTGCGAGGATTATGGTGCAGATGAAAATTCTGTTCGGCTAGGTTAAGCAGATTTACGATATTTGTACAATCTGGACATTTTACTTCTAAAGCTAAGAGAAATTAACAAGTTGAGCTAATTCATAAAGCTGTGGATGTTTACAAGAAGAAAATGATGATGAACAGGCGGTATCGATAATGGAAGGATCACTGTAGTATTTGGATGCTTTACAAGCAGCGTTTATTCCTTTTCGATCAATAGTTGACCTGCGGGGAAAAGATATAACTGCATTGGAAGCATTTTCAGTTATGTTGGCAGATGTGATATTTCGGGGAATTTGTGGCCTGGAGTGATTTACAACCCAATGTTCTGGGAATTGCAGATTTTCCCATTTTATCAATAGATGTTCAATCTTTTGATTCTTTGGGTCGGTTTTGACTACCACACTTGATTTGGAATCTCGACTGGGAGTATGACGGATTGCTGGCCATAAAGTGTTGGTATGTCTGAAACAGGCTTTGGTCTGGATGGCTATATTGTTCCTTTTTCTCTTCATATCAAACCCCGTAGTATGGATTTGCAGCTGTAAGATATCTTTAATGGTTTCATCAAACACATATATGGAAAAGTTTGGGAAACAATCAAAATATACAGGGCCATCAGACAAAGGGGCTACAATCCCACCTATTATAGAATCTGTATATCTGTTGTGCGTTAAATCTCTAACAGTAGCAAGCACAAATGTTTTTAATCCTTTGTGGACTAAAGGATTAATGCCAACCTGAATGCAACCAAGATGCAAATAATTTGTCTTTAGCCTTTTTGCTTCTGCTTGTAGGGCTTGAGGATTTAGCAATGGTATTGTCTGAATACTCTCAGTGTTCTCTTGGACTTGACTAACAGACTCTTTAATGCTGATTCTAGACGCAGCAATTAAATGGAAAGGAGCTAAATCGCTATAGACTTCAGAGGGTGTTATATCTGGTAAAGCCCATCTTGCAGAAGGCTGAAATTCTTCATAAGTAAGTTCAGCAGAATTTAAAGTCCTACTTGAACTATTTTCAAACATCTCTTTAAGAGGGTTTTCTTCTGGATGAGAATCATCTTCTTCAAGCTCTCGAAATGAAACAGATTTTCTAAATGACTCCATTCTTACTTAAAATATTATGGATCTGAGTACCAACCTTTAGAACCAGACGTTACTGGCTCTGATACCAATTTCTAGCAGGGGCTCTTGTCACGAGCTTGCTCTTTCTCTGTGTCTCTCAATTTCTAGCAGGGGCTCCTGTCACGAGCTTGCTCTTTCTCTGTGTCTCTCAGTAATTCTTTGGTAGCCAACTCCTGATGAACCAGTGGTGAACCTACTTAGATCTTTCACACTCTGACGGCCTCAACAACGGCATCTATGCCTTCAAATGGAGAAAGAGCAAGCTCGTGACAGGAGCCCCTGCTAGAAATTGGTATCAGAGCTAGTAACGTCTGGTTCTAAAGGTTGGTACTCAGATCCATAATATTTTAAGTAAGAATGGAGTCATTTAGAAAATCTGTTCCATTTCGAGAGCTTGAAGAAGATGATTCTCATCCAGAAGAAAACCCTCTTAAAGAGATGTTTGAAAATAGTTCAAGTAGGACTTTAAATTCTGTTGAACTTACTTATGAAGAATTTCAGCTTTCTGCAAGATGGGATTTACCAGATATAACACCCTCTGAAGTCTATAGCGATTTAGCTCCTTTCCATTTAATTGCTGCGTCTAGAATCAGCATTAAAGAGTCTGTTAGTCAAGTCCAAGAGAACACTGAGAGTATTCAGACAATACCACTGCTAAATCCTCAAGCCCTACAAGTAGAAGCAAAAAGGCTAAAGACAAATTATTTGCATCTTGGTTGCATTCGGGTTGGCATTAATCCTTTAGTCCACAAAGGATTAAAAACATTTGTGCTTGCTACTGTTAGAGATTTAACGCACAATAGATATACAGATTCTATAATAGGTGGGATTGTAGCCCCTTTGTCTGATGGCCCTGTATATTTTGATTGTTTCCCAAACTTTTCCATATATGTGTTTGATGAAACCATTAAAGATATCTTACAGCTGCAAATCCATACTACGGGGTTTGATATGAAGAGAAAAAGGAACAATATAGCCATCCAGACCAAAGCCTGTTTCAGACATACCAACACTTTATGGCCAGCAATCTGTCATACTCCCAGTCGAGATTCCAAATCAAGTGTGGTAGTCAAAACCGACCCAAAGAATCAAAAGATTGAACATCTATTGATAAAATGGGAAAATCTGCAATTCCCAGAACATTGGGTTGTAAATCACTCCAGGCCACAAATTCCCCGAAATATCACATCTGCCAACATAACTGAAAATGCTTCCAATGCAGTTATATCTTTTCCCCGCAGGTCAACTATTGATCGAAAAGGAATAGACGCTGCTTGTAAAGCATCCAAATACTACAGTGATCCTTCCATTATCGATACCGCCTGTTCATCATCATTTTCTTCTTGTAAACATCCACAGCTTTATGAATTAGCTCAACTTGTTAATTTCTCTTCTTTAGAAGTAAAATGTCCAGATTGTACAAATATCGTAAATCTGCTTAACCTAGCCGAACAGAATTTTCATCTGCACCATAATCCTCGCACTGGTGTTGCTCCTCCATCCACTTCCATTAGCTCATGCCCGAATCCTAAATGTTCTGATATTCCTTTCCCACATGATCCTGAGCCCGATTCAGATCATGTTCTTATGATCCATACAATAGAAGAAGAAGACCCTAGGCTTACTCAGATGATTTGTTTAATGAGACCAGCAAAGCCAAGGTATGGGTTGGGGAAACTAGAACAATCAGAACTGATTCCAGAATGCAGATTCAAACAGATTCCTTCTGACTGTAAAAAGCCTGCAGTCATGGAAATGCACAAACTTTTTGCACTTATGGATGGATGCTTAAAATCACAAATCAGTTCTAAGTGGATGAAAGAAATGTTGAATTGGGATTTGTATACAAATCCTTAAGCAGAGGAATTTGACCAAGGATATACCCCAGATCAGAAAAGAAAGATGGCAACAGACTGGAAACATTATATGGAAATAAATAATGTTTGGTTATCTTTCTACTCATGGAAAGATAAAATTGCTCCTATAAATGTTCTAACTGGTGCTACTTCTAGCAGTATGACTGATAAGCATGGATGGACAGCACTTGATGGATCCACAGTTGAAACCCTTACTACTTTTCCCCCATATAAAGGAATCATCTTGGGAGAAAAAACAAATGCAGCCAAAGCCATTCCCCTGGTTCAAAAAGATGATAATGCCTTAGGAATTGATGGTAGAATTCAAAAGGCTAGTGAACAGTTAAATTGGACCAATACTGCTCTAAAGGGTCTAGAAATGAATATGGCTAAAGAAGAAGATGTAAAGAAGCAAGTAGATATTGTACAGTCTTCACTTAATAGTGTAAATTCTTGTTTGAATAGTTTACAGTTTGATTCCAGCATGACTCGTTCTTACACCAAGGAATCATTGAATAAAATTGAAGAAATAGGAGAAGACTTAGTCAGACATATTGATGTAACTAAGACACTCCTTACTGGCTTAAATGAGAAATTTGAAAGGATGCAGGTCACAAAAGTTGAGAAGCCAGTTCCAAATTCTTTCTTGGTGAAACGAAATATAAAGATTGAGAATCCAATAAGAAATGTACAGAAGTTCCCTCTGTTGTTCCCTAAAGAAACCACCTCAAAGATTGATGAGTCTAAACAAATCAGTATTGCTTCCTTATTCAGGGAACCAGAAACCGAAGAACAAAAGTCTCAGGAAACACAAATCCTCCCAATCTATGAGCCTCTTGAACATAGATTTTCCAGATATTCTGCTCCTGACATTGAAGGGAAGGGAAAATTGCCTGAAGCTCATACTTTCTTCCCTGATTCCCACAGAGAATGGAATATAGACAACATGAGCATTGGCCAAATTCGCCAGATGATTGATTTAATGTATACTGAATATAAACTCATGTGTCTTAGAGGAAAATCAGAGGTAGATGCTTGCAGAACCATTATCCAATGTTTTACAGGTACTCTTCTTAGATGGTGGGAAACTGAATCTTCTCCTAAACTTATTGAAACCATGGAAGCAGAAGTTCTCAAGGATGAAAAAGGAGATGTTATTCATAATCCTAATGGTACTGTAATAAGCAATATGATTGGTGCTCTAACATCAATGATCTTAGAACATTGGTGTGGATGTGAAACAGAAATTGCCAACAAGCATGAGGTCATTTTGATGAACGTCAAATGTCATAAGATGTCTCAATTTGATGACTTCCATAGAGATTGGATGCAGCGAATCTATGAGGTGAAAGATTCCAAAAATTTGCTCTGGAAGCAGGTATATCTAGCTGCTCTACCCTCTAAGTTTGTTGACTATATTAGATTGCAAGAAATTTTCCAGTTACCTTTTGAGTCTTATACATGGGGAGAAATTTATTCCCTTATTACAAAGACACTGGTAAGTCTTTGTACCAGCTCAAAGGTAAACAAGTCTTTGGAAAAATTGTCCAGACTACTAGATAGAAAGTCCATCTGCAGCAAGTATGGACTGACAATAGATGACCCATTGGTCAAAAAGAGAAAGTCTAGGAAAAGGGCCAAAAGAGAATTCAAAGAGATTTTCTACAAAAATAGAAAGAATTATCCAAAAAGGAGATATTCTACAAGGGATAAAAGCCATCAAAAGAAGGGCCACTACAAATATATCCCAAAAACCCATTATTATACTCCTTCTGACATCCACCTGCATACATCCAAGCAAGAAAAATGGAACAAAATTACTTGCTGGTTGTGTGGACAGACTGGGCATACAGCTTCAAGATGTCCCCAAGGAGAAGAATCAAAGCTTAATAAGGGAAAAAAGACAGCTGTTTATGCTCAAAAGGCTAAACAGGTTAAGAAAGAGCATTCAGGACCGAGCTTTTGCCTAAGATGTAAATCAAAGACCCATGCTACAGAAAGATGCCCAAATCTTATTATCAAAGACTCGGCCCAGCAGCACCAACTAGAAGAATCATCTCTTGATTCTTTTAGCACTTCAGAAGAAGAATTTCAAGTTAATATGGGCCAGTATACTGATTCTGAATCATCTGAATGTTCTTGCTCTAATTCAGAAGAATGTGCATGTCATATATTTTATGAAGATGACTCTGAATTTTTGTACAGTTCCAGTGAAGAAGAAGAAAGAACAAAGCCTCCTAAAGAAAAGGTCCTAATGGCATCTACTGAAGAAGAGGCAGAAATGAAGATTTTATCACATATTAGGACAATGGAAGATGGAGCCATGAAGAATCACCTGATAGAAGCATTCACAGACCAACTTAAATCAAAAGCTTCAAAAGAATCAGGTAAGAAGCCTTTGTTTATTGATGCATCCTATGACAGGAACACTAAATCTTTCCAAATGCATCACCAGAAACCTGGGAAAGTAAGATCCCTGACTTTGGGAGAAGTGAGTGGTGAAATTCACCAACTCAAGCAGAGATTTCTGCAATCAGAGCTCAAATTGCAGAAATTAAGAAAGGCAAAGAGATTAAAGAAGAAAAAGAATCCTGGAACACAGCAGCCCATAGCCAAGAAATTCAAGTTGCAGAAGGAATGCCAGACCCAAATTTTGGCTTTCAGGATATGAGACTGTTTACCATCACATACCAGCAACACCATGTCAAGGTAAAAATATGTATCCAAGGCCAAGTATTTTTCATGACTGCATTATTAGATTCTGGTGTAGATATTAATATTCTTAACATCAGAAATGTTCCAGCAAAATATTGGGTCTCTGCTGAAAGAGAAGTTGTAGGCCTAGGAAATAAGAAACTTAAATATGAAATTCCTAGAGCTTCACTATGTTTTGATACCCACTGTGTATACATGAAATTCGCCATAGCAGACATCCCTATTGATTGTATATTAGGGAATGTCTTTTTAGCTGCAGTTGAACCTCATGGTTCAGCAAGGATGGAAGGAAGTAGAGCTGGTTATTTTATTTCTGTACCCACATCTAAAGGTAGAAGAAAAAGAATTGAGCTTCCTTATGTTTCAACTCCAAGAGTTTCTACAATGGTTCAAGCCATGCAGAAATTAGACAAAGCAGAATCTTTGCTATCAGATCTTAAAGATCTAAAAAGCACATTGAGAGTAGAAGAACAGTTGAAACTACCCCAAATCAAAAGAAAAATTCAAGAACTGAAAGGAAAACTGGAAGAAAAATGTTGTTCAGAAGAGCCAAATGCTTTTTGGCATAGAAAGCAACATACCATTAAGTTGCCCTATAAAGAAGGATACACAGGAAAGCCCTGTAAAAGCAGAGCAATCCCTATGAGCCAAGAATACAGAGAACTATGCCAAAAAGATTTGCATCAATTGCTCAACAGAGGATTGATCAGAGAATCCACTAGCCCCTGGAATTGCTATGGATTCTATGTAAACAAGAGAGCTGAACAAATTAGAGGTATCCCTAGACTTGTGATAAATTACAAGCCTCTAAATTCAGTTTTGGCCGATGATACTTATCCCATTCCACATAAAGGAGATTTGATCAGGAGAATTGCAGGGGCCAAAGTATTTTCAAAATTCGATTTAAAAGCAGGATTTTGGCAAGTTGCCATTAATGAGGAAGATAAGTTCAAAACTGCTTTTAGTATTCCTGCAGGGCATTATGAATGGAAAGTCATGCCATTTGGTCTTAAAAATGCTCCTTCAAAGTTCCAAAAGGTCATGGATGATATTTTTAAGCCATATTTTGATTGGCTACTTGTATATATTGATGATGTTTTAATTTTTTCCAAAAATATTGATGATCACTTCAAACATGTAAATATTTTCATGAAGTTAGTCCAGAAAAATGGGCTTGTGCTTAGCAAAAATAAAATAGAAGTATTTCAGACTTCTATAAAGTTCTTAGGCCACCAGATTTCTAATGGACAAATCTCTCCGCAACAACATGCCATTGACTTTGCAGATAAATTTCCAAATGTCTTAAGAGACAAGACACAACTGCAAAGGTTCCTTGGCTGCCTAAATTATGTAAGCAGTTTTTATCAGGACTGTGCCATTGACAGGAAAATGCTCAATAAACGGCTTGGTAAGAACCCCCCCCAATGGTCAGATACCCATACCAGAGCAGTGCAAGAAATCAAAGCAAAGGTAAAGTCTTTGCCTATACTGTATATAGCAGATGATGAGGCATTCAAGATAGTTGAATCTGACGCCAGTGACATAGGTTGGGGAGGGATTTTGAAACAAAAAGTTGATAAAGAAGAACAAGTGGTACAGTTTGCCTCAGGGGTATGGAACCCAGCAGAACAGAATTATTCTGTTATTGAAAGAGAAGTAAAAGCTGCATGGAATTTCATCAACAAGTTTGCAGTATATCTAATAAACAAGCCTTTTCTTCTCAGAACGGACGCGTCAGCAATGAAAAAGGTTTTATCCAAGGACATCAAGAAACAAGAAGAAGCAAAGTTTGCTAGATGGCAGGCACTGTTTGCAAATTTTGATTTTTCCATTGAGCACATCAAAGGAAAGGACAATTGTCTTCCTGACTTTCTCAGCAGAGAATACCTTGAACAAAACATAGCACATATCATGATGATTGCTACTGAGTGGGACCAGCACCAAAAACGTGAGGTCCTGAGAACCATTCCAGATAATCAAGACTGGGATACATACAGAGACAACTGGAGACCCACATGGCAATTAAGGAACACAAAAGTCCTTGATGCCAACTTACAGCCTCGCACTGATCTCCAGCACTATGTACCTGAAAAAAAAAGTGTACCCAAAGGGTAGAAAATGGATCCATGATATGATGTATGACAAAGCAAAAGCAGATGCCAAAACTGCAAGGCAGTCCTTGGAAATGAATTTTCATGACATTGGATGTATCGGACACCATGGAGGCAGTGACACAAGAATCTATGAAACCTATTATTGCATCTACCGAACCAGAGATTTGTGGATCAACCACCCTCAAGTCCAACCATGTGCTAGATGGCCTAGAAATGATCCCAAGGTAATGTTCCCTGACACAGTCTATGATTTTTCAGATTATAAAAAACTGTGGTGGGATTTCATGAATATTGATGACAGAACAGAAACCCATTACACAACGTTGAAATTCAGCAAAATGGCAGCATCCCAGAAAAATCTACAATGTGAATGGTTTCAGAACTGGTGGACAGATTACGGGGTTAACAGAACAGCCATGGACCCAGTATATCATGAAAGATATGAAAGAAAATACTGTCACAAATGTTTTGAGTACAACATTGGGGATTTTTTTCATCGCATATATAGTACAGTCAAAGAAATGACAGTTCAAGAGTGGGATCCTTTTCACATGACAAATTATTCCCTCCAAGAATACATGAGAGAGCACTTAGAATGGTATGTCTTAACCAAAGTCCAGCATCAAATCATACTGGGCAAACCCATGATAGTCCGAAGGATTTATACAAAGGCATGTGATGATCTACTTTATAAAAGAGGCAGATTCCCTGATCTGACTGTATTTTGATTATGTACCAATCACAAGGGCTCAATTGTGATCAGTGTTCCCGTGGGCTTTACTGTTTAAAAGCTTCCACAGTGTAAATATTCTCATTTAATCTTTTCTCGTGGGCTTTTTGTACAAAAGTATCCACTGTGTAGATAGTCATAATGACTTGTCTGATTTGCTTTAGGAACATGAATCTACTTTACAGACTATATCTCATGCGTTACCCGAAAGCAATTATTGGGTCTGACCCGAATATTTGTGCGGATGTCGCTCTGGTAAAGACTGAAAAGTAATGATTCTTTAAGTCATTTATGTCCGACCCACAGTAATGTTTGTCCCCCCTTCTCATCCTATATAAGAAGGGTAAGGTTCATTTTGTTGGGCATCAGCATTTGAGAGTTTTTGAGAGTTTTGTGTGTGTTTGAGTCGGGTGTTCTCCTGCTCTGCATCTGCGGACATCTAGTCTGATTTGCTTGCAACACGAGAAATCACTCAAAGTCTTTAGTTGGTTTGAGAAGCCTGCATATCAGTGTGCTCGGCACTGATAAGAACCTAAAGTGGCCGAACCATTAGAGGAGTCAAGTGTTTGGGTGTTAAGTCTAAATTCTAAGACAGAGCCTATACCTCGCCAGAAGCCTCCGGTAGTAACTTGCTCATTTTTGAGCTGTGAAAAGTCCGATAAATGCGAGATTAGTCTATCTCTGTATGAAATCCATTTCTATAAAAGCTCTGTGAGCATCCTGTAAGATTTTCCTCCATTCTGAAATAAAATGAGTATGCCATTCTATTATTGAGTACCTCTGTGTATTTATAAGTCCGTTGTGGTAGAAGTTTTCTCTGTGCTTTCATCCCAAGTTCGCAGGAAGTTCGCCAAAGGATCGAAGGGACACCAAGGCCATTTAAGGTGTAGATGCTGTTGTTGAGGTCGTCAGAGTGTGAAAGATCTGAGTAGGTTCATCACTGGTTCATTAGGAGTTGGCTACCAGAGAAATACTGAGAAACACAGAGAAAGAGCAAGCTCGTGACAGGAGCCCCTACTAGAAATTGGTATCAGAGCCAGTAACGTCTGGTTCTAAAGGTTGGTACTCAGATTTATATTATTTTAAGTAAGAATGGAGTCATTCAGAAAATCTGTTTCATTTCGAGAGCTTGAAGAAGATGATTCTTATCCAGAAGAAAACCCTCTTAAAGAAATGTTTGAAAATAGTTCAAGTAGGACCTTAAACTCTGCTGAACTAACTTATGAGGAATTTCAGCGTTCTGCGAGATGGGCTTTACCAGATATAACACCCTCTGAAGTCTATAGTGACTTAGCTCCTTTCCATCTAATTGTTGCGTCTAGAAGTAGCATTAAAGAGTCTGTTAGTCAAGTCCAAGAGAACTCTGAGAGTATTCAGACAATACCACTGCTAAATCCTCAAGCCTTACAAGCAGAAGCAAAAAGGTTAAAGACAAATTATCTACATCTTGGTTGTATTCGGGTTGGTATCAATCCTTTAGTCCATAAAGGATTAAAAACATTTGTGCTTGCTACTGTTAGAGATTTAACTCATAACAGATATACAGATTCTATAATCGGTGGGATTGTAGCCCCTTTGTCTGATGGCCCTGTATATTTTGATTGTTTCCCAAACTTTTCCATATATGTGTTTGATGAAACCATTAAAGATATCTTACAGCTGCAAATCCATACTACGAGTTTTGATATGAAGAGAAAAAGGAACAATATAGCCATCCAGACCAAAGCCTGTTTCAGACATACCAACACTCTATGGCCAGCAATCCGTCATACTCCCAGTCGAGATTCCAAATCTAGTGTAGTAGTCAAAACTGACCCAAAGAACCAAAAGATTGAACATCTATTGATAAAATGGGAAAATCTGCAATTCCCTGAACATTGGGTTGTAAATCACTCCAGGCCCCAAATTCCCCGAAATATCACATCTGCCAACATAACTGAAAATGCTTCCAATGCAGTTATATCCTTTCCTCGTAGGTCAACTATTGATCGGAGAGGAATAAACACTGCTTGTAAAACATCCAAATACTACAGAGATCCTTCCACTATCGATACCGCCTGTTCATCATCATTTTCTTCTTGTAAACATCCACAGCTTTTCGAATTAGCTCAGCTTGTTAATTTTTCTTCTTTAGAAGTAAAATGTCCAGATTGTACAAATGTCGTAAATCTGCTTAACCTAGCCGAACAGGATATTCATCTGCACCATAATCCTCGCACTGGTGTCGCTCCTCCATCCACTTCCATCAGCTCATGTCTGAATCCTAAATGTTCCGATATTCCTTTCCCACATGAACCTGAGCCCGATTCAGATCATGTTCTTATGATCCATACAATAGAAGAAGAAGACCCTAGGCTTACTCAAATGATTTGTTTAATGAGACCAGCAAAGCCAAGGTATGGGTTGGGGAGACTTGAACAATCAGAACTGATTCCAGAATGCAGATTCAAACAAATTCCTTCTGACTGTAAAAAGCATGCAGTCATGGAAATGCACAAGTTTTTTGCACTTATGGATGGATGCCTAAAATCACAAATCAGTTCTAAATGGATGAAAGAAATGTTGAATTGGGATTTGTATACAAATCCTCATGCAGATGAATTTGACCAAGGATATACCCCAGATCAGAAAAGAAAGATGGCAACAGACTGGAAACATTATATGGAAATAAAAAATGTTTGGTTATCTTTCTACTCATGGAAAGATAAAATTGCTCCTACGAATGTTCTAACTGGTGCTACTTCTAGCAGTATGATTGATAAGCATGGATGGTCTGCAATTGATGGATCCACAGTTGAAACCCCTACCACTTTTCCCCCATACAAAGGAATCATCTTGGGAGAAAAAACAAATGCAGCCAAAGCCATTCCCCTGGTTCAAAAAGATGATAATGCCTTAGGAATTGATGGTAGAATTCAAAAGGCTAGTGAACAGTTAAATTGGACCAATACTGCTCTAAAGGGTCTAGAAATGAATATGGCTAAAGCAAAAGATGTAAAGAAGCAAGTAGATATTGTACAGTCTTCACTTAATAGTGTAAATTCTTGTTTGAATAATATACAACTTGATTCCAGCATGACTCGATCTTACACCAAGGAATCATTGAATAAGATTGAAGATATAGGAGAAAACTTAGCCGGGCATATTGATATAACTAAGACACTCCTTACTGGCTTAAATGAAAAATTTGAAAGGATCCAGGTCACAAAAGTAGAGAAGCCAGTTCCAAATTCTTGCCATAGAGTACAGGGTCGGTTCTTGTTGCCGCTATATAACTCGAGATGCAACCGCACTGCCCTACAAAGTACATGAATAAACTAAAGTTTGAATTTGTGAGTGACATGCTCAACAACACGTACCCTTTAGCAATAACAATGTGTTCACTAGCCAATATGCATACTCATTTTTAGAAAATATAAATAATATTTTTTTTTTAATTAAATAATTTCACCCATTAATATTTATAATTTCAATAAATAAATATATAAAACTTAAAAATAAATTGTTTAAAATACAATAATAAATAATCCCACAGACCGAAGAAAGAATATGCCCCGAATGTATCATTAATCGCCGCAGACAGCATGATATGGCTTGGGTGAAGCTAACTCCTCAACACGAGTATTAGGTAACGTAGTTGCATCAGCCACATGGTTGCAAACTTCATCTGAGTGAGGGCCCTGTTTGTCTCAGGATATAGTTTAGTTTTTTCGTTTGTTTTTTTTGTTTTCTCTATTGTGGTAAATCGGTAATATGTCGGAAGTGCTGCAGTAATTTGAGAGAGTTGCAAGATAATTTAAAATTTAATGATATAGGGCAAGCGTTAATCCATGCAACGGATGTGATGTTCTTAAAAGTATGCCCTTTAACCTAATGTAAATTAGGTGATGTTGCCTACAACTTTTAATGTTATAGGGAAACGGGTAAGCTTTAATCTATGCATAGCCTTTAACTTAACGTAAAACTTTTAATGTTATACGGAAAGCTTTAGCCTTTAACTTAATGTAAAACTTTCAATGTTATACGGAAAGCTTTTTAATGGTATAGGGTAAGCTTTAATCTATGCAAAGGCTATGATGTTCTTGAAAGGGATGTGATGTTCTTAAAAGCATGACTTTTTATAATTTATTTTAAATAATTTAAAAATAAAATATAAAATAATAAAAATAGTTTTTTAAAACACTGAATTAAAAAATTTCCAAGTAAAATAATTCCCTGCTCAAATTCCATCCCTGCTTCAATCAACCTCACCAATAACATTGAATTAAAAATGGCTGGATTTCAATTTAGTATTTTGTAAAAGTATATGCTTTTAGTTAAATGAAATATAATAAAAATATATAAGGTCTCTTTCACCAAAAATAAAACTCTGAATAAAATTCACAAGACTCTTCTGCCGGAAAACGTAAACGTAAACTGCACGGTTTCAGCGACACATTCATTCCATATTAAGAAAAAAGAAAATAATGGCAGCGCTTTCGCTATCAATTAGCGAAAACCGTTAATATTATAATTCAAATTCAGGCCTCCGTGAAAATGATTTACAGGGAGAATATTTTCAGAACATCAGAATTATTGGACATGGTTAGCAGGAAATTGAAGCCATGTAGGGTAAGGATGCTTCGAAGTTTGATCCACGTAGGTTCGGTATTCCCGAACGGCCGTGGATATAGACTATGGTTACCTGACCACCTTATTTTATATGCCTTGGGGATGAACACGTGGACAGTCATGGGAGGAGCAATAGGAAATCTTCCCGCTCGTGCTACATTTGACTTTCTGGTGATGTCATCCTAGTCATCCAGCAAATGGAATCTCCTGCAAACTTTTGCGAATGCTTTCGTTTGTGCCAAAATTTTTAGGAATAGTTTGGTTTTTGCTTCCTGCCACTGTGACACCACCAACTCTAATTTGCAGGTTATGAAAAAGTGTGCCACACAGGTTGGTTCATTCTTGAGCAGGTGGAGGTGGATCAGTGAGAATCAGTTTATAAAACATTTTATATTCTTTCACTCTACATATATACACTCCAATCAAAATATATATATATATATATATATATACCTTTCTGCGGTAACTTAAAAAAATATGTGATTAGCTAAACCCATACTTTGATACATAAAATGTGCTTTTTAATCTCTTAACCAATGGGAATGCTATATTCTGATAATAATGATTCCAGTTCTATTAAAATATAAACTATTATTGTGTATGAAGTATTTAATAATTAGTTCCCTTTGGACGTTTATATAAAGTTATATCTGAATGATATATTATTAAAAGAATTGATTTGTCTCCATTTGGATACCGGAACATTTGGAGGGTGAAGAGCTTCAATTATAATTAATGAAATCATTTGCATGCTTTTCATTGTCATCCGTAATACGCATGTTTCATAATCAAGATTTTTATATACTCATTTTAATATGAGTTTAAGAAAGTATTATATATTTTTCACTAATTGAAATTCATTTAAGTCAAAGTTTTTATATTTTTACGTCCTTCATATACACATATTTAAAAATAATATA
>APFE030095722.1:468149-523902 GCA_000404065.3 Pinus taeda | reverse complement strand
AAAATTAGAAATTTTCAACAAAATTACAGGATGTCATGACTTCCTGTAATTGGTTTATGTTGTGACATGTGGCATGGCAGGAAAATCAAAACAGAGGATAGGAACGTGATCTAGGATGTACATACATGGTGAAAGATATATTCAATAGTGAATCTAAAGCTCCTGGATACATGGTCAATGCTGGTCAAACCCAACCCTTTTGGTCACAAAAGCAGCAGAAAGCCAGAGTTACCTAAACTGATTTCGTTTTGTTTTGGAAATCAGTTAAGATTAGAAAAAAACAAAAATCACCTTTTTGATTGTAAAAGCAGAAACATCTGCATGATAATGTATGTACATTCGATTATAGACTGGAAGGAAAGTTAGTGAATAGGGGATAGTAGAGAAGCAGATTAAAAAGACTGTGTATTGTATTTTCCAGAACGTTGTTCTTGTGTATTGTTTCCAGAACGTTGTTCTTGCATGTATTTTGATTTCCAGAACTTAATTACAGGCATCGTTTCACCATTATAGTGCTTATGCGTTAACATTTTCATCACCTGAAGTTTCCTAAGTGTGCCATTGAAGCGTGGACAGGCCCTACATGGAGATTGGTATACTTTTGTTTTCATTTCCATAGCGTTTTCAAATCTGAATTGTGTTGAATAGCGTTTGATGCTATTTTCTTGCCTGTGAGTTTATCCATTCCATTAGAAGTTCTTGCAAGTATTATTGTATGATTCATGGTGATAGCTTGAAAATTCGATTGCTAGATTATTGAACAAGATCTTGTAAAAGATTTAATCGACCATTGAATTTCGAAGTATCTCTGTGGAATCTGTTTTCATGCATTTGAGTTTTAGTGTGCTTAAAAGAGTTTTTGTTTTCATGAATGCTTAGTGTGTTAGCTGGAAAGAGCTTTTGTAAATGATATCCTTGTAAGAGGGTTGAAAAATCAGACTAGTAACACGCTGTTTGTTTAGAACAGTTAATTAAATTAGATGATCTGAGTGTTAAAGTGTGAAAGGAAACATATTTCAATCTTGTGTAAAGGAGTGTTGTAGCCTGTCACAGTAGACACTTAGTTAGGTAGATGAGATCCTTTTAGGTCTATAGACTTTAGACACATGCCTCTAAGTTTACCTACCTTGGTTGACATTAAATTTAGTCTAATCTATCACCCTAGATTGGCCACTACAAGCAAATCAATTTTAGTGTAATCAATGCACCAATTTTTCATTGATATTATCATATTGTGCTTAATTATAAAATATTAAAGAAAAATAATATAATAAATAAATCAAATAATATATCAAGATCAATATTATATAATTGAAGAATTCCAAAATATATATTATGAAATGGTAAGAATTATAAGGACAAGATTAATAGTTGCTATGCAATGTAGCCTTTGCCTCTGCCGCTATAGTTATTTAATTAATTAAAGGTTATGCCGAGAAGCTATAGCTCCAGTAATTTGTTGTTTATAGTTATTTAATAAAGGTTGTGGTCCACTAATTTGCTGGCTATAGTTATTTTAAAAATTGTGTGGAGAAAATATAGCTCCACTAATTTGTTGGCTATAGTTATTTAATTAATTAAAGGTTGTGCGAAGAAGCTATAGCTCCACTAATTTGCTGGCTCCATTAATTTGCTAGGAGTAGCATATCGCCTTAATATTCTTTCACATCTTTTTGATTATTCATTTAATTAATTAAAATTTGTGCGGGGAAGCTATAGCTATCATTGCTATAGCTCCACTAATTTGTTGGGTAGTATATCGCCTTAAGCTTCTTTTGCATCCTTTTGACTACTCATTTTCTATTTATGTTGAAAGTGATAGAGATTAATGCTCCTACCATTTTCTGTCACTCAAATTATTATTATGATTATTAATAGCACGTAATATTTTAATGCACAAACTGGGGTGTTTCTTCTTCACCTCCTTTAATAATTCAAAATTTTGTTGTCATTCGTGTGGAGAAGTTGTGTGGAGAGGAGTTGTGTGGATGAGCTATCCAGAGTTTGAGGTGTAGAGAAGTTGTGCAAAGGAGATAAGTTGTGCTGAAGAACTGTAAGTTACAAAACTCCGACACAAATATTGGTAATTTGCATTTGTTAATTATTAGATCCACTTGTCATGTTTTCATTGGGAATAAGGTTTGTATTTGGAAAGGGAAACTCCAACTATGCATAATCACTTGTAGCCAGACCATGCGAGCTTTGATTACTCTAGCTAGACTCTCTAAGGTTCATGGTAGAGAATTTGTTGTTGGACAAGATGGGTGACCTGGTGGCCTTGCTTACGAGATTAGCCTAAATAAGATTTGAAAAATGAGTGCTCCTCAAACTCCTTGATTTACACCATTTTGCTTGTGTGCCTACTTAATCAATTAACCATGTTTACAACAATGAGTTAACTATCCAGCTGGTTGAACCTGACTCCAACAATAGAGATCAATTGGAGAATACCAATAAATGATCGCACATGGTTTCAGCTGATTAGATTAGGGTCACTCGACTTTGTCCATAACTTTCTAGCATGTTTTTCTAGATAAAGTTACTGTCTCCATCTGTATAATATTATATAAATTGTCTCCTTTCAACCTTGTAGTGTTTAATTGTTATGTTAAGTCAGAGTCTACTTGATCCTAAGAAATTTAGAAATAAATATTTGTTTGTCGCAGTTGGTGTTGCCATAAAGCAACCATGAGGCTCTTCGAGAAGGAGAAAATTACAATTCATAGCCTTCATAGGCATGAATTAACACATTTAATTCAATGTGCACTTGCAAAGTGTAAAAGAGAAAAAATTAAGAAGTCTGAAAGAAATTGCTTTCTGATTAATGCTTGGTTTAACGAGGAATGCAAAAAGGCAAGGAGAATGTGGAAAGAGTCAAACAAGGATAACATAAAGCTCAAAGCTTACAAGCAGTTATTAAGCAAGAAATAGGTCGGTTTCATTGTTTCAAAGAGGGAAGAACTAATATTCCCTGGGAAAAATAATCCCAAATTATTTTGGAAGGAGCTCCAATCGAAAAAGATACAAATTGGAAATAATAGTACAACTTCTAAATGGTTTGACTATGCAAGACAACTCTATGAGCAGGTTCCCAAAGTTGACCCTCCCCCTTGGTCAACACTGATATTGATCTCTTCATGGTACAAAAGGTAGAGAAGGGTATCAAGAAGTTGGGTGTTGGAAAAGTAAAAGACTTAGCTAAACTCCAAGCATAATATATAAAGTGGGGCTCAAATATTCTTGCACCTCACATTACAAAAATCTTCAACAACATCATACAACAAGGGTTCCCCACAGATTGGACAACTAGTCTGTCAATAACTCTTTCCAAGAGTGGTGACGTTAATAATCCCTCCACTTATAGGACCATCATGATAAACCCTTTTTTTGCAAAGCTATTTGGAAGCATGTTGGAAAACAAAATTAGCAAATGGGTAGAAGAAAGAGATAAGCGTGCTCAAGGAAAAACAGGTTTTAGACCTAAACATTCCACATTTGATCATTGTATAACTTTAAGGCACATCATTGAAAAAGTTTGGGAGAAAAAGGAAGAAGTCTTTTGTTGCTTTGTTGACTTTAGAAAAGCATTTGACTCGCTTCCTAGGGATAATATTTCACATAGAATGGAGGAACTTGGGGTTCCTAAACATTTGAGAGTAGCGACGCATAGGCTGTATGAAGAGGTGAAAGTCAAAATTAGAACTTCAACAGGCATTTCTGAAAGTTTTAGAAGTGATATTGGCATCAGGCAAGGTTGCCCACTGTCTCCTACCCTTTTTGGTTTATATATTGACAAGCTTGAGGAGTGGTTAAATTCGCAAGGGGGTGATGGTATCTATTTGGGAAAGCTTGTTATAAGGCTTCTTTTGTATGCAGATGAACTTATTCTGATTGCTAAATCAATACTTGATTTGCAAGAGCACTTACTATCCCTTGAGCATTTTTGTAGAAGTGTGGGGATGCAAGTCAATATCAGCAAAACGAATCTAGTGGTCTTCTGTAAGGAAAGAAAACATAACCAACGTAAGTTCTACTTTGAAGTTAACATTCTGGAAGAAGTTGTGGATTACAAATACTTCGTAATTGACTTCAACAAAAATCTAAGTTTGAATGGTTGTAGAAAGAAAAGAACTTTGGGGGGTTGGAAAGCATTTTATTTTTTTTCAAAATAGGTGTAAAGAGGCAAAGTTATGGGATTGGAAAACCACTCAAACTCTTTTTGGGCTTCTAGTGATTCTGGTGATTCTTGATGGCTGTGAACTATGGGCTAGCAATACACCCGACATGTAGTGGAGACAAATTGAGAAAATTTAGAAGCGTTTGATTACAAATAGATTTAAGATTAAAAGTGCAGTTCCTTATGATATCTTGTTAAGTGAAATAGGGACCGCTCCTATTGAAGCAATTGCTATGGTGCGAGTCATACGGTATTTAAAAAAAATTGAGCAAATGGAAGAGGGTAGATGGCTTAAGGTTGTATTTAACAATATATTGTGCAAGAGCAAAAAAACTTGGATGTAACAAAATAAAAAATGGTTTAGTAAATGGGGTATTTGCTTGAACGCGTGTCCCATAAACAAGAAAGAGATAAAAGCTTTTGTGATGGAAAAGTTCCACAAGCGTACTTAGGATAAGGAGCTAGGAAGAAAGAAAAATTACTATATTGAAGTGTTTAATCCCACTCATAGTCATGAACCAAAAGCATACATAAGGTCCAATATCTCTTGGAGAGCCAAAATTCTTATTGCTCAGTTAAGGACTAATTCTCATCAACTCCGTTGTGAAATAGGGCATTGGAAAGGGCCAAAGGAAGTGTGGGAGGAAAGAGTATGCATTTTTTGTTCTTTCGAAAAGTGGAAACAAAAAAACATTTCATTTTAGAATGTGAGGCCTTCAAAGGCAACAGGGAAAGTTATGCAGATATGATGGCGGCTAGCTCTTGGGATAATCTATTTAGCGAGGGGTTTGTCGAGAAGCTGGGAGCATTTATTTTGAAGCTTCACAGAAAAGGGCCGAATACATCAAGCATATGAAGAAGTAATCTATCCCATAGGCTATCTTTAGCCTCATGGACTGTTGAAGTTTCTAAGTTTACATAGTTAGAAACCCTCCATGCACTTTATCTCATTTATTCCTACCTACTTGTTATTTTCCTTAACAAGTTATTTGCAATGTAAATATTGAAAATAAACACTAGTGCTTGCTCAACATATTACAGATTAGCAACTAAAAGAAACATAAACAAACACACCATATGACACCATTATTTTTGTATTAATGTCCCAGGAAAAACCTAATGTGGGAAAATTGGTGCACCTATCTGAGGGTTTTCTTATTAAGCAATATCAGAGTACAAGCTGGGTGTCGAAATTAGCCTACCCAATAGCGAATTTCCTTGGCAGTAATACCTCTCAGTTTCTGACAAATCTACTGGTTGAAACCCTGGATAATCCTTTCGGCAACTACTCAACACTAATTTGCCCCATAAACCCGAGCATCTGCCCAATCTGGACTACGTCAGCCTCTCCTAGCCCAACGTTGGCCCTGCGTCAGCCCATCTTGGCCTGTGTCAGTCCTAGGAAGCCCCGTGTTAGCTCTTTGAGCCTTTGCGTCATCTACGCTGGCCCCTCTGGTGCTCTACGCATCACTTAGCTGCCTCTGCATGGCCCTACGTGAGCACTGGTTGCTCCAACATCTTTCTCTCTGGCTACTCTATTGCTATCCCGACACTATCTCTACCTCTCTATCTCTATGCACTCAATGCCCCTCAACTGCTCTCTGATCACTGCTTTTGTCTCTCTTAGCAATCCTTGCTCTAAAGAATAGAATGACTGATCACTCTAGTGTCTTCTCCAAGTGACCCTCAAGCCTCCTCTTATACTTTTCTTGTTGACATCTCAATGTAAAAGATTAAGTCTCCAATTAATGGCTATGATTAGATCTAGCTTGATCCATGTCTTTTGGACCATTCTAACATAGATTCATATTAATACACATTAATATTTTATTTTCCCTAAGTTTAGACTTGGGGACTCCATTAAAAATATTAATTATTTTAATATCTCATGATTTTTTTAGAATTTTCCCAAACCCTTTCTGGGTATTGGATATCTCATGTGCCCCAACCTCTCCACTAAATTTCGTGGCTAGAGAATATCAGATGCTACCTCAAATCAACACTCCCTCTTAGTGAGGATTATGCTCTAGCAATACTCCTCATTGAGTATTACTCTGATCATCCAGCATCGTTACCTACGCTAATGCTAGGCCTTCCTACCCAACATCCTTTGAACTATTGCATCCTGTACTATTGCCCATGGTTCTGCCACTTCCACTGCTTCCTCTGTACGACAACTCCCTCTGCATCCATGCTGCTATTGGTCCTTTCTCCCATCACTGCATCTACACTGCACCTCCTCTCATCATGTTGCATTGTGCTGGCCATTGCTGCACTGCAACTCAGTTACTGAGAAGTAAGTAACTGATTTCCCAATCTGACCTCCTTGTTGGGCTAGAGACAACCACTGATTTTGAAGTTCCCTCTACCGCTGACAAGTGCTCCCTCTCTGACCTATGCACTGTTGCAACAACTCCTTGCATCTCGTACTGTCGCACACCTCTCTGTGCCATCCTGCACTAGTATAACACTCCTGTGCCTCTCACACTGCTGTAGCTTGCTATCCTTACATTTTCTCAAGACTGTTGAACTGTAGCTCTCTCTGCCACTGCATCAGCATTCGTCTCTACCCACATCAACTAGTCCTACTACTCCTCATCGGGGCTCTTGTAGCAAGGTCTAATCCAAGAGGATAGGTACATTGAGGATCTTTCCCCTCATCACCTGTAGTCCTATTGAATACAGCTCGATGTCTCCCCACTTCCACTTAAATGGTGCATGTGCACTCATGGCAGAGTCATTGTTTGTCAAAACTTCCTTCTTTGCTTGTGTTAGTGCTGCCTTTGTCTCGGAAGACTATCCCTTACTTTTCTTCCTTCGACACTGGGTCACATAATGACCCATCTCCCCACATTGGAAGCACTTGATCTTGGAGAGATCTTTCTTCTTCAGCTTCTCCTACTTTTCCTCAGATGCTAGGGCCACATCTTCCTCCTCCTTCTTGACTTTGATCCCTTTGCACCTACTACCCATGTTCAACTGTTGTCTGATATCTTCCTGGCGAAGAGTTGCCGGCATCTCGTCCCAAGGTGGAAGCGTCCCCTACCTAGTATACTCTAGACAAATACTTCCCAATCTTCTGAGACAACATTAAGGGTTGTCCTCACCATTAGCTCTTGATCCAGTGTCACTTATATAACAGTCAACTAGTCTCGGATCTCATTTAGTCCTCCAAGGAAGGTGTTAATCGATTGTCCCTTCTTCATCTGATACGACCTCATCTGATTCTTAAGAAACATTCTTCTCTACACAGAAGTATGCTGGTATAGATTCTTGAGAGCCTCCCACATCTCAAATGACGTTTCCTTCTCGGCTATATGTGGTACTACATGATCCTTGACCTCATCAAGGATAATGCTCTTGGCCCTCACCATCGCCTCCTGATATCTGTCATTATCACTAGGGTCGACTAGGACATCTATTACCTTCAAGGCGAAGTTCTTGACATGATTCTTGTTAAGCACTGATAAGATTCCGGCCTTCCAGACTGTGAAGTTTGATGCTCTATCCAGTCTTTCCTAGTCTCTTACCCTGTGTAGTGCCATGATGCTCCTCTACTTCCCTCCTGGAAGTTCTCTGTTCGACTCCTCTGAGTCTCTACTTCCCATTTGGAAGTTCTCTTATGGACTCCCTCTGAGTCCTGATTTCCCTCGTGGAAATCCTTCTGTCACTTGTCGAGATGCCCCCTACTCTGATTGTCTTATGCAACTACACTATTGATCCGGTTTCCTCGACTAGAAACCCTCAGTAACAAATCCTTTAGCCCTACTCTGTCAGGTACTATTCTGACTACAATACCTCACTAGCTCCACTCTGCAATATTCATGCAGCCTTCTAGACCCCAATAACTACCTCTCCGTGAACTACGTCAGCCCCTCTTTGCCTCACGCTGGCCCTACGTCACCCCGGATGGGTGTGCATCAACCCTAGGATGCCCTGTGTCAGCCCTTTGGCCCTCTGCGTCAGCAACATTTTCCTCTCTAAGGCTCTACGTAGCTCCCGACTTCCTCTGTGTGGCCCTGACTAGCTCTACGTCACACTCCTTAGCTTCTGTGCTGCTAGAAACAAATTTTGTCACCTCGGGACAACTATTCTTTGCTGTTATTGCTCCGCTCGGCTAATTTCTTTTAGTCCTTCTGTGATCTATGATACCACTTTGATACCATGTTGAGGTTTCTAAGTTTACTTAGTTAGAAACCCTCCATGCACTTTATCTAGTTTATTCCTACCTACTTATTATTTTCCTTAACAAGTTATTTACAACGTAAATACTGAAAATAAACACTATTGCATGCTCAACATATTATAGATCAACAAATAAAAGAAACAGAAACAAACACACCATATGACACCATTATTTTTGGACTAATGTCCCCGGAAAAACCCAATGTGGGAAAATTGGTGCAACTATATGAGGGTTTTCTTATTAAGCAATATTAGAGTACAATCTAGGTGTCGAAAATGGCCTACCCAATAGAGAATTTCCTTGGTAGTAATACCTCTCAGTTTCTGACAAATCTACTGGCTGAAACCCCAAATAATCCTTCCAACAGCTACTCAGTACCAATCTACCCCATAAACCATAGTGTCTACCCAATATGGACTACGTCAGCCTCTCCTAGCCTAGTGTTGGCCTTGCATCAGCCTATCTTGGCTTGCGTCAACGCCAGTAGGCCCTGTGTCACCTCTTTGAGCCTTTGCATTAGCTACGCTGGCCCCTTTGGTGCTTTGCGCAACACTTAGCTGCCTTTGCATGAGCACTGTGTCTTTCTCTTTGGCTGCTCTACTACTATAGCAACACTATCTCTGCCTCTATGTCTCTCTGTACCCAATGCCCTTCAACTGCTCTCCAATCACTGATTCTATCTCTCTTAGCAAACCCCGCTCTAGAGAATAGAATGACTGATCACTACGGTGTCTTCTCCAAGTGACCCTCAAGCCTCCTCTTATATTTTTCCTGTTGACATCTCAACGGCCGAGATTAAGTCCCTAATCAACGACTAAGATTAGAACTGGCTTGATCCATGTCTTTTGGACCATTCTAACACAGATTCATATTAATACACATTAATATTTTATTTTCCCTAAGTTTAGACTTAGGGACTCCATTAAAATTACTAATTATTTGAATATCTCCTGATCTGTTTAGAATCTGCCCAAACCATTTTTGGGTATTGGAGATCTCATGTGCCCCATCCTATCCACCAAATTTCATGGCTATGCTACCCCAAATCAACATGGATGTTAAAATAATTTATTTATTTCTTTTTTTCTAGTTCAAGGATTACAGAGTGTAACCAATGTTTTCTTGAATGATCACATGCCAATCACAATTGTAGTAGTTTAGATAGTGGCTAGAATGTTAGGCAAGGTAATGGCTAACTATGGTTTCAAGTTTACACCAGTTGTGCTTTCATTACTTGGGTGTGTTGCTATAACTATAATTGCTATAGCTCCATTGAATTGGTAAGGGTAGCTTATCATGCATTAAGCTTCTTTCACATCCTTTTGATTTTTCATTTTCTATTTTTGTCAAAAGTGAAAGATATTAATGTTCCTACCATTTTTTTGCCACTTAAATTATTATTATTAGTAGCAGCAAGTACTATTATAATGCATAAATTGAGGCGTTTCTTCTTCACCTCTTTAAAAATTCAGAATTTTGTTGTAAATCCTAGAAATAATATGATAAATTTGATATAAATATACAATTCATATTATAACTTCATGCTCCAAATAAAATGAAAATAAAACAAAAGCGTACTATTAAATAGTAAATTCTTCCTTAAAACTTTTAACTTGCTTAACAATCTTGGAGTTTAATCCATTGTAAATATCTATAAACTGCCATTATTTCTAAACGAGGTAATAGAGAAAATATAAGATACTACAAAATAACGAAATAAGATACTATTATATACAAGATGAAATGAAATACAAAACGGAATGTGAAACAGTTGACAGAGACAAGGTCCCATATCTTTTCTAACTTACTCTTTTCATATTAAAGGAATCTAATTGATTTAATGGAAAACCACCTATCATGATGGGATGCGATTGGATCATTTTATTATTTTTGAATTGAAAATTTTTGAGCATAGGTATTTTGATCCATGTTCAAATTGAGTTGTCTTTAGTGCGATTTTTTGGAAACTGTTTTGGTGGGTTTTTTTGGTGTAATTTCTCTAAAATCCGGCAAGAATTTATTGAAATCACAAGTTTGATGGGTAACCCCTGCAAAATCAAAGTGCTATAGGGGTTTTTGATGGTGTTTAATCCATATATACAATCAAAAAACAAATTTAAATAACACAAACGAATATTTCACTTCAAAATTTTCCCTTGGATTCCGACATTTGAAAATCCAAAAAGTCGCACTATAGACAACACCTGTTCAAATTTTGGATTGTATATCCTCGGATCTCCAATGTCATTATTGGATTTTTTTGTGAAAGATTCAATCTTATTGCTATTAACACCCATGTTATTGATGTTTTCACTGAAGAAAGGAAAGAAACTCACTATTTTTTCACGTAAGAGCATAAACTTTATTAAAGTTAACATGCCCAAACTCCATGAGCCCTTGTGCATAGCTTGTGATGTGTGTGGAGAGGAAGCTTCCCTGCAGAGTGAAAGCTCCGCACAAAGAAGCTTCACACAATTGAAATCACATTTAATATATTTAAGTTTCCAATATATATTTAATATTATTTATTATTTTCTATAATAGTGTATTTAAAATTAAAATTAAAATTATTTATGTTTGGGTGTTTTCGATGAAACGAACACAAAAATGATATATATCCTAAGGTTCTATCTAAGAAAATGAACCACCGCACTCCACAAAGTGAATTGGAAATTCTTTTAGCCACCGCCTCGTTTACATAAAGGACCTGTAACTGCGTCAGTTCTAACATCATTGGGCATTGTAGTAGCATAACAATGTCAATGTTTAGTCCCCTCTTAGTGACCTGTGACTGCGTCAGTTTTGACATCATTGGACATTGTAGTAGCATAACAATGTCAATGTTTAGTCCTGTCTTAGTGTCAGAGAACTCACCGACATAATGATCACTCAGAAAATTAGTTTTTCTTTTTTAAATGAATTGCCAGGCATTGACAAATACCAAAAAGAAAATGCTCTGTACCCGAAGAATTATGTCTCATCAAAGATCACTCGTCCAACTGAAAATTAGAATATTTTTTCCAGAAAATTATAAAATTATTTTTGAATTTATGAGAAAATAGAAATATTAAGCATTTTTCTGAAACTTTTGTTATGAGAAAATAGAAATATTAAGGATTTTATTGAAACTTTGGTTAAAATTGTAAAACACAACAAAATAATGCAAAGTCAAAGTCAATTGTAAAATATGAGGTCATGAAAAATGTAATTGGTAGGTGAAAATTGAAATTTATTCTAAAAAAATATGAAAAATATTATTTTTAATTTTATTGAATTATGTTAGTAAATAAATTTTGATAATATATATATGGTTCACAAACTTCAAGAATTGGTGAACTTTCAACCACGGAGTTTGACCCAGGATGTTGAGAGAATTGAATCCATGAGCTCTCAATAGAAAAGGTGGTTTAACAATGATTGGTTTATCTATTATGATTATATAAAGTCATAAAAATCAAATATTATTTTGATATTGGGGATTATCTTGATTTAAATATTTGAATTGTGAATTGTAGTGAAGTGTAATCTAATGATGATGATGATGATTAATGCTCAATGAGATCAAATTGTTCTATCAAATCTTAAGAAGGTAAGGGATTACTTTGAATTCTTTAAAATTTCATTTTTATTCCCCAAAAGCATTAAGTGAAGCTCTTTCTAATTTCATTGTAGCTTTGTTAAGTTAAAATACTAAGAAGGTTGCTAATGTGACAAATCTTTTGAAATTGAGATCTAATTTCAATATATGGAGGACATTTTATGAGAAAGTATTTTTTATCTTCAAGTCCCTTAGTGTCACAAAGGTGGGGATCTCTTTCATTCCACAACATTTTCATAATTGACCAAAACCTATTTTCACTATTGAATTCATGATAATTAGTTATTATATTAGTAATGATTATTTTCTTCTTTACACTCATAAAAATAGAGGAATACTCTTGATCTTATAAATACCTTAATTTTCTTTTGACCTCTAACTCATTATCACACCACATTTTATATTTAAAATTTGATGTAATAATATTTTTAATATTATCCCTAATGATCTCTTCCTTTATTCCCAAATGGTTTATCCAAGAACGAAAATCCTTATGTCATTCCCCCCTTGCATCGAAGGCGGTTTTGGTTTGTTTTTGAAACAAATTAAAGAAGCCTTTTCTTTTTCATATTACTTAAGTTATTATATATTAGATACCTTGTCATAGTTGTGATCTCAATGAGGGAATGACTTGCTTCTTTGAAGGTCATATGATATGGTATATTTCCTTTAGTTTTGAGATTATAGGCTATAAAATTATTTTGTATCTATTTTATCTTTCTCCACGACTCTCTAGAGATATTGCATCCCCAAACTTTACATCCATATAAAATTAAATTAGTGATAAGAGATTCAAAGAGGATTTTTTCTTATCGCATATCTAAATATCCGCTAATTTATAATTATTTTTAAGCCCACACTAATATTTCCACCTATTGGGGAATTAACATGAATAAATAATAGATAATAGAATCTAAAAGAAATAAATATAAGATTACTCACATTCCAAGATGATGAGTGGTGTCTAAAGACATAGTTACATCACTAAGCATTGCATTGTGATCAAATCATCACAATGCATGATCGATATTATTATGATCATGTACATTATGGTCTAATACATTACAATTTGACCCATATGATCCTTTATTTACAGTGCGTGAATCTATTCCATTCCCTTGATTATGATATATTCAATCCACAAATGAGTGTTGGTTGTTCCGAGCATTTGATTGAAATATTCTATACTAAATGAGCTATTTAATTGTTCTGATCGACTAATCTTTCATCATCTACTCAACTCCCCAATTTGACCCAACTATTCAAAAGGTTTCAAACCCTGATTTGGAAAATTGGGTCTCACAAGTAAAACTAGTCCTGTGAGTTGATTCCTCCACTTTTTCCACTCTAAAATCATTTAGATGGATAGAAAATAATATAATTATCCATTTTGGATCACACCTCCCCAATTTTGGAGGATTTTGGTCCCCAAAATCTTCTACTGAATGAGGTGGGAAAGTTTTTCTTCCACCTTCTCTCAGGTGTACCATTTAGTTTTGCCTAGAAGTTGTCCTTTCAAACCAATCTGCGAAAGATCATGCTACCTCGTCTTGTAGTTCTAGACCTCTTTTGAAAAACTATATCCTCTATCAACTCTACCTAAGCATCTGGTGCCAAATCCTCCACAGAAGGTAGGACCTACTCCTCTTCTTGATCTAACATGGAAGGCCTATAGAGCTTCATATTCTCCACATTCACAACTGAGTAAATGTGCATGTAGCAGTAGACTGATTATATAAGCATTATCTCCCACCCTTGTTTAGTATCTCAAAGGGACCATATCATAGAGCCTTCCTTTTCTTACTAGGACCCTGTAGCCTCTCCTTATTTTACTATAATCATACTCTGTCTCCCACCTTGAACAACCTCTCTGCTCTATGTTGATCATGCCTAGCCTTATATTTTTCCTGTGGCTTTTGCAATGTCTCTTGTACCTATATATTGATTTACCTAATATTCTCAACAAATTTCTATCCATTAAGGCATCCCTTGTAAGAGCCTCGCTCACTTCTCCTTGTTGCCCATATGAAATATCTTAAGGTGAAGGAGAGAAATATCTAAAACAAGTTTCAAGTGGGGACTTATTAATAGAAGTGTGGACTGGTCTATTATAAGGGTGTTGTATATATATCATATTTTCATCCCAGGTCTTCAGATGCTTTTTATTATGACCACACAAAAGTTGTACTGAAGTCCTATTGACTACTATTTTCCCATCTATCTTAGGATGGAATCTTGTATACCTCTTTAACTTCATGTCCATCTTATCCCACAACATAGTCCAAAACACACTCACAAATGTTGTATCTCTATCCGAAATGATGCATCTTGGTATCTGAAAGTGCATCCAGACGATCCAAAGAACACGTTTGTTGATTCTTTTCCACTATGGTATTTTTATAGGGAATCATAACACACATCTTGCTAAACTTTTCAATTACCACAAACATATATTCATGTCCCTTCCTATTTTTTGGTAAAATTCCCATAAATTCCATGGAAATGCTTTCCCAAGAACGAGTGGGTACATGTAAGGGATGATATAGGCCCTGTTTCCTATTACTAGGCTTGTTGGTATAACAAGCATGCATCCTCTTATGAACCTATCTACCTATTCTTGCATCTTGGGCTAATATACATACCTATGCAAGTTGAACATTGTCTTCCCTACACCAAAGTTCCATGCAACCTTGGAGGTGTGAGCCTCTCTGATTAGCTGCAAATGATCACCTTTAGGAACACATAACTTATCTATCATATAGAGTAACCCATCTCAGAGATGGTAGTAAATGATCCTATCACCATCATGCACATTACTTTGGTTCTACAATTATTGAAACACCTCCTTGAAGTCCTCACACTCTCAATATGCCTCTATATATGCATCGTGGGAGAATGGTTCCATGTGCACCAAAGTTTCCAAAGTTGTGATCTTTGATGTGGGTGGCCTTGAAAGCATGTAGAAACCAAATCCACTTGTAATTCCTGGTATATTGTAGCTTACTCTGGGCTTGCAGGTATTGTAGTGGATGGTTATCTGTGTGGATTACTATCTACTTTCCGATCAAATAATTCTTCCACTTCTACATAATTTGCACCATGGCATAAAGCTCCTTGTTGTAGGTAGGGTAGTTAAGAAATTCCCCATGAAATACTTAAGAATGGTAGTATACAAGCCTTCCTCCTTGCATCAATATCACTCTTATATTGTACGCACTCATAATTTTCCCCACTTCAGAGGGTTGCCACAAGTTTGGTAATTCAAGAACCAATGCTTGACTGATTCCTTCTTTAGCTCCTCAAAGGCCCTCTATTCACACTTTCCCCCATGGAAACTCTTACTACTTGTTGTTATGGCATGGAGTGGCACTTCTACTATTGAAAATGAGTCTATGAATTTCATTAAGTACTATGATTCCCCAACAAAACCCTTAATCTGGTAAACATAGTAAGCACTAACCATTTCATGATCACCTCCATCTTGGTAGGATCTATATTTAACTCTCCTCCACCTATCACATACCCCAAAGACACCGAATCTTGATGTGCAAACTCACACTCCTTAATATTTTCTAGTAGTTGGCTCTTATTTAATGTCTCCAACACCTGTGCCAAACATGTGATGTGCTCATGCTAGGTAGCATTGTATACCAATATATCATCCAAATAAAAAATAACAAATAAATATATAAAAGTGTGCAATATATCATTCATTAAACTTGTAAATTTAGTTGGTGCATTACATAGGCTTACTAATCACTCATACAACCCTTGTATGGTTTTGAAGGCAATTGTTTAGGTATCTTCTTCTTTGACTCAAACATGGTGATACCTAGACTTTAAATCCAGCTTGGTGAAGTATTTTCATTGCTGCAATTAATCCAAAAAAACATTTATCCTTGGAATTGGGTACCTATTCTTGAGCGTGATTTTGTTAACGCCCTACAATCAATACAAATCCACCAAGTCCCATCCTTAATTGGCACAATGATGATGGGTGATCCACATGGTGATGTACTCAGTTGAATGACACCCTATTCCCATAGCTATTGCAATTGTTTCTTCACATCACTTTCTTTTCTAACAAACTTCCTGTATAACCTAATGTTTAGCAATGGGGAGTCTGGAATAACTGGATCTCATGCTCCACTTTCTTCTAGGGTGGTGTTGAAGCCTCGAAAATTTCTGCAACAACATGGGGGAAAACCACCCGGTTGGGGACTTGAATACCGTCCCTTATCTGTTTGGATTAGTGGCTCCAACTAGATATAATGGGACTAGTTTCCCAAGAAAAATGTGATAGGATGGATAGGGTGTTGATGAAAAAAACTAAGTAATAGATAGGGTGGTTTTCAACTGAAATACATGTATATTAAACTTTCTATTTATTTACCCAGGATTTTACCTATGCTTATACGATCTACAATGTTTATCTTTTAGTGTAATATAATGAAGATTGATCAAACACTAATAGAAATGGAAAGCCTTTAAAATAATTATTTTGATTAAATAGTTAATCAAAATAATTCATAAACATATATCACATCAAATATCGTTCAAACATTTTCTTATCTATGTATTTAAGGATAACAATCCAAGCATTTTTAGAAGATAATTGATATAGAACTACATTAAAAGAGATACATATAACAAACAATACAAAGAAAAATGGCTATTAATTTATGAACAAATAAATATATAATGATATAAGTACCCGATGCATATAACTCTACTCATGAAGTAAATAGCTCCAATCCATTCTCTTTCATTAATAGGTTTCAAAAGTAAAAAAGTGCAAGCTTCCAAAATCTTTCTTCACAAAACTTCAGACTCTGATCCAGTCATTCTACTAAGATAAAATTTAAAAGTACAAAAGTGCAAGCTTTTAAAGCATTTATTTATAAAATTGGGGATCCTTTCTTCATAGACATGAAAGGGTTTATATAATAAAAGTAAAGTACTAAAATAAATATTAGATGAAAGTTCTGAGGAGTTTTAAGCAACTCTCCTTAAAATAAGTGATAGAAATATAGAAATAGAAATTGTTACAATGGCGAGCTCCAACATGTAATGGTGTCTACACTTTCATTTGTTGTTTGAGCTCATAGATATCCATCAATGACTTGACTTTAGGAGGCTGACCCATCTTCATACGCAGCTATCCTGTATACACTGCATCTGAAAGAGTAGGGAGCATGTGCATGGATGAGTTAGCGAGGAAAGATAACATTAGCCACTGATTGTGTGGCTTTATCAGATATCTCCGATAAACTTCCCAATCTATTTTGGTTAGTTGTTTAATCACCTCTTCCCTTGCTTTTGAGGTTTCTTTCCATTGTGCTTCTAGGACTTTGATATCAGGGAGACTCCCAAGTGGGCATTCCTATATCAAATTAGCATTACGCAAATTATCATTGATGGTTTCAATGATATTATTTGCAGCATCGATCACTCTCGAAACTTCTCTTTCTACTTGCTTCAATTGAATATCGCAATCGGTAAAGAGAATTTCTTTATGAGATTCCTCTATCCTAGGAATATCTGCTACTCTAACATGAGGATTGTCCTTCAACTAGTCTAGTGAAAATTGTAGCTATTGTATATGGACATCCTTAGCAATTGTTTCCACTTGAGATTGAAGCTTCAATTGGTCAAAGCTCTGTTGTAATTGGGACATTTGACTCTTCATTTGATGATCAACATTCTATCTTTCTTTTGCCAACTCTTGCTCTAGCTACTGGATTCTCTCTTCTTTCTCTCTTACTAGTTGCATGACTTCAATTGCCTTGTCAATAGTAGCAGACGCATAAGCACTTACAAACTGTGATAGTTTTGTCAATTTTTATGAAGGATCCATGGGGGTATCCTTCCATCCTACATCCATAGGTTCATTTTCTAGGATTATTGCTGATGAATGTTTTGTTCTCCTCCTTTTCCTCTGCCATTTTACTACAGATTGATGCTTGGGACTATAAAAGATATCAAGAGGAGAGATTTCTTCTACCCTCAGAACGATTTCTAATGAAGGGAAGGTCGGGAAGATCTCAATTTCCTCCGTAGTGAAAACTTTACCAATGTCCCTTTTAGTAAGAGAGCCCTGCCCAGTGTTTTGGGGTGTGTTGAACATTGTTTCCATTTCAACATCTTTTTCCCTTTATTGTCCTCTAACTGTTGGTCAAATTGTTTCCATGCCTAATCTAGCTAATTTTTGAAAGGAGATTCATATGTATGCAATTCGGTTGATACATCTTCCACTTCTTTCTCATTGGAATCTTTTTCTATTTCATTCTTAGCTTCCTTTTATGGACTCTTTTTAGGACTCTTCTATGGGCTTTTCTCTGGACTGTGCTCTGAGTTGTGTTCTGAATCATGTTCTGAACTATATTATGCACCTTGTGTCTATTTCTGCCCTAAAGTCTACTTGTAACCTTGTTCCGATTTCTTCTCTAAATTATGCTCGGAACTATGTTCTGAGCCCTTCTTGGAATCTTGATCTGAACCCTGCTCCTCTTGAACAATTGGCGAAGGGATCTTTACTAGATCTAAAGGGAATTTTTGTAGCCTTTTCCTCCTATACAGTGGAATTGAGCTAGATTTTGTGGATCTAGTCTCAAAGTAGCCAAATGTTGTATTTGTGAAAATAGCTCAGAAGACTCAAACAAGTCATCATAATCATCATCCTCATGGTTGAACTGTCAAATTTTCACTTGATTAGTGAAATTTTGTGCAACCTTATTAGGGTCAAACACTCTACCAAGAATGGTGGCAAGTTTCAAACATGTAATATGATCGATTTCAAGCGCAACATGCTTGAAATCATGTAATGCATAAACACCATATTGGAGGAGAAAGAAAGGCCAAAGAGACTTCTTAGTTTCCTTTAGGGTCTTGGTTATCCCATCCCTTATAGTTTGGTAGGCAATCTCTCTAGCAAACAGTTTATCTGGTACATACCATGGGAGAACATGGGGAGGTGCTAGGATTCCATAGACTCAGACATAAGTAAAAATTTCTTCTCCAAACCACCTACCTATTGGTAAAAGGTCAATTTTGGCCTCATAAAATAATCTTGAGGGCCTTTTGTCAAAAATGGCTTGGTGGATGGGTGGCATAACTCGGAAAATCTTATAGAAATGGGTGTGGAAATTGGATTTCCACAAGATTTTATGGTATATATGGATGTGAGTGAGATCTCGAATAGTCCATTTCCATACCATGGTTGGGAAACTGGTAGTGAAACAAACTGCATCCATAATATAGGCACTCATGAAAAAATGGTGGGACTGTTCTAGTGGTGACATACTAGTGTTGTCTAAACTCTAAGATTTGGGAAGAAATATTGTTAGACAGGATAGTGCCCCAATCCATTATAAAAGAATGTACTATAGCATCAATTAGGGGAACCTACTCAATAGAGAACTTAGTTGTATCGTCATACCCAAACAATCTACACATCATAGTTGTGATATGAGAGTAGGGAGTAGCGAGAGGCAATATAGAATACATACCCAATTTCTCATGCTTGTTCTTGTTTGAGTTTGACCTCCATTGTCTAACTGGGTCTGATGGCATATCATTTTCACTTGCAAATTTCTCAAGAAAGGCTTTGTCATATACCTTTTGTGGGTCTGGTACATGATACATTCTCTTCAAGTCTTCTACTATGAAGGAACCTATAATCGTTTTCCTTGAAGTCTGAAACGTTCGATCGGTAATGTTAATATTCACAATTATGCATTTTACCATATCGATGTAAGGTAGAATTTTGGGTCTAGCAACAATTATATGGAGAAAAGAGTTGGCAACTTCAAAGTGTGAGGCTTCGGAAGAGGTAGTAGCATCAGCTGTCGCTACTCTTTGAACTATCTTAGGACCCTCACTCTCTAGAAATTGGTACATGGTTTTCCATGGGGAATTAGCGTTGTCGATTGTGCATGTTGTATCTGAGAATAGTGGGAGAATTTATGTTACATCTGAAGCAGAGGATTGTGAATCCTCCATAGTTTTCTTTCCCTTGTTTGACTTAGTCATATTGTTACATAGTTCGTTCTCGAGCTAAACCTGCGAATTTAGAACACAGAGTAATGAAGAGCAATAGTTGTGAAATGTGGAAAAATACAAACATATAAGGCTTTGAAATGACGAAAAGGAAAGTTTAAATGTGAATCAATCTATACAGGCCATCGAATCATCTTGGGCTTTGAAATCATAAATACTGTTAGAATTATTTAAATAACTGAAATCATGGCTTTGCGTCATTATTAATTATCCATTAATATATCGCATCACAGAAACCTTTTCAAACGGTAAATAAAACTTATTTCCATGTACCCTGCTGATATGCGATAGTGATATCACTATATCAGTTCATTAAGAATGAGAGATATGTGATTGTGATAATCACAATATCACAATTGGAGGTTTTGGGAGTAGTTAAGAATGGATATGGCCAAGATCTTTATGCAATTGTGAAATCATGAGACATGACATGGCATTACAGCAGGCCCAACAGATTATTAACTAGCACGGCTTATGTTTTATAGTTATTCAGTGTTATGATTTTTCTTTAAGCACACCTTTTAGGAAATATCTTTATTTAAATTGGGAGGAATCGAGAGTGGAACAAGTGGGGAGCTTTCTGATAGTCTGCAACTTATCTAGATGCGATATGTTTATTCACTATGTTCATTGTTTTATCGGGTCCATTTCTCTTATCATATTTCGCAATGGGAGTGTTCCTCTGCCTTTTCATATATCATTTTTGTTATAAGTTTATGATTCTAGCAAGTTCCGTCATAAAGTGTTTTTTTAACACTTAAGCCTTTTAAGGAATAGATATCTTAGGTCCTCAGAGATATCCTTTATTGCGTTGCAAATTTTGAGATGGTAAGAATAAAGCTTTGTTTCTTTGAGGCTTTGTGATATGCGATATCGTCGAGATTTTACTTAAGGCGGGATTTATTCAAGTTGTTTGGGGCCGATTGGATATTTTTTATTCAAAAATCAAATTTATTATAAAAAAACTTAAACTATGCTATTTTTATTATGTTTTTCAATTTTTAAGGGTCACCATTTATTAATACAATAACTTCCTAAGATATTTATGTATAAATAAATGGGTGGGGGGGGGGGGGGGGGTGGCGGTGGGGTTTGTTGCATAGCACAACAATTGGTGATTCACTGGAAGAATTAGTTATCTCTGATTTATAATAATGAAATTTCTAAAACTTTTCTAAGTAAAAATTATTCAGGAAAGGAACTTTAGAAATGCATCATCTAAAGCCTCAATATTTTCTATAGATATTGAGGTCAATTCTTTGAACCATTTTCTAGCCTCTCCATCTAGGCTTTGGACAAAGACTCTCATCCAGTCATCACCTTCACTAATGTCTAGGTTATCAACATAGCTATAGAATGATTCAAGATGTTCTTCAGCTGTAACACCTTTAGTCCCAGTGAACTTAGGCATATATTTATGATATTCTCCAGTAGGCATGGCATTCAAAGGAGTGGGCAGTACTAGAGGTCCATACCTAGCAGCGATGATTCTTTCCATTTTGGTGGGTGCTTGTGGGCCTACCATAACTGTGGTGGCTATAAGGGTACTGGAAGTCTGAATGATAGAGGGATGAGGAGTTATTGATAGGACTAAAGGAGTATGATGGATAGGAGGTGAGGTTTCCTTTGGGCTTACAACAAAAGGAGAACCTAAGGAATAAGGAGCTTTACAAATATCTAGGAGTTTTTCTTTGCTGCTAGTATTAGATGCTATACTCTCAACATGTATTTGTTCTATTGTAGGACTTTCTTGAAGAGATATAGAAGATTATTTAGATTTACTTGAACCTGATGCTCCTTTCTGTAATACCTTTCTTTCTTTGATGTTTTTTTTCAGGATCAAATAATGGGTCAGCCTGTGGCTTCTGAGGATTTCTCCAAGTATGCCTCACAAACAGAGCTAGAACTATGAAGTGGAGTTGCCAAAAAGATTCGTCCTTCAGTAGAGTCACCAGATAGATTATTACAACCAAACAAGTGCCTAGACTTTATCTATCATCAAAGCTAGATTTGTGTCATTTCCTAGGGAAGCTAAGCTTTAGTTTCCTCTCCCCAGCAATGGCGCCAATTATGTTATCACTCCAGGAAAACTCCTAGGTTGCAGCTCGGAGATGCCTGGTAACATATAATCTTCAATATTGTTCTCTGAACTATTGGAATGGATGATGTTTTGGATCAAGTCAGATAATAATTTCAGCTCTATTCTCACTCAAGACATGCATGAGCACCCTCAACAATACAAGGCTTTAGACCACTAATGCTCAATAGTTTATAAATTCAATGAATAGATGGAGAATATTGACTGAACCAGCAGATGCATACATAAACATATATGAATGACTAGCTACAGGCAGTAAAAGAAACTCGAAAATCTAATTTAACAATGTAGAGATAAGATGATAGCTATTTGGCATTAGACACAGTAGAAACATGAACAACCTGTTCAAGCACAAGCTTAGAGCAGAAGAGAAAATAAGAATTGAACGTGTAACATCAAAAGAAACTTGTATTTGCTAGAATGAAGATGAGATGTTTGGAAGGAACATAACTCATAGTCTTCAAAAGTTGAACCTGTATTACAACTTACTTTTAGTTATTTATATCTCTTTACAATGCTCCTGATCTCTCAGAGGCTCGGAGTTGTCTTAATCTATCCTTTCTGTCGTTTCAACAAACTGATGCCATGACTAGGCACACATGGGCTCGGGGGTTTCTTCTTCTGACAAAAGAATAACCACATTAAGATATTTTGGGTAGTTTGATGCATGGTCTGGGAGCTCTCTCATGCCAAAGATCCCCCTCAATCATTATGTTTGTTCTGGTTGTGTCGTGCTATGACTCCATGATCGCTTCGGGTTGATTTCAACTATGTTGTGCTGTCTATGCTCCCTGATTTCTTTCTGGCCTTTGCTCTGTGGAGGAATGGCTCTTCGGGCTAATGAAATCCCTTTAAAATGCAAAAAATGACTGCTTTCTATTATAAACAGAGAAATTATGCAATACTATAAAAACCCACCCATTTCTATTTCTTTCAGACTTCAATAGCCCTCAAATATGGTTTATTCATCCATCAGGTCTGCCCTTAGGGTCGCTGTTGTAAATTGCACACGACTTGTCCCTGTGTTCCCTTTGTATTTTGTAAATACATAAAAAACTGTGAAAAACATTGAAATGGCCTTTTATGGACTTGAAAATATTATATGTTTTCGTTCCTGAACCCTTTCAGGTCCAAGACCTATCACATCATCAATGCCCCTTGTTCCCTTCATATCTCATTAAATAACGAAATACATAAAAATGCATTGAAACTGGACTTTGTGTGGATCTCAAATAATATATATTTTCATTCCTGAACCCTTTTGAGTCTAGGACTCATCACTATCGGTGCTGCCCTATGCTCCCTCTGTATTTTGTTATATAATGAAAATACATAAAATTGCATTAAAATCGGCCTACCCGCGGACTCGAAATTTTATCAAATATCTTGTATATAACCGTCGGGTCCGGTTACCGCATCGCACATATACCTATGCATAGGACCTACCCCTTGGTGCTGCTCCACTATGATATAATGATGTGATCTGATCGCAATCGCTTATTGCTCATGCCCAGGGCCCTTACTCTAATTGTTGATACCTCTGCCAATGCAACCTGCCGATCTGATCATCGGATATCGTTGATTGGTGGTGTCTTGTGCCCTTTGTTTAAGTCGTCCCCTCTACAGCACTGATTGCGATTTGCCTATTAGATCTAGGCTGTTGATTGTCTAGATGTAATGGATGCTATGCTTTCACTGTTTTTCATGGCTTTTTCATGGTTTTGGAGTGTTTTTTGCCTCCCGATAGTGTATTTTTGCCCTTCCAAGGGCTCTCCTCTTGCACTTATTTCAATCTTTGGATGATCTTAAGCAAGATTTGAAGACTTCAATAGCATATATGGATCCATTGGCATGATTTTAAGCAAATTTGGAGACTTTGGGGCATATTTGGATCCGTTTTTGGGCCATTTTCCAACAAGGCTAACAGGAATGATGAGGGAAAAACCTTTTGTGCTTCAGAATTTTCAAGACATCTTAATAATACAAAATCACAATTTCTCCTAAATAACACATCATCAATGATTTCATATTGATTTGCTTTTAATCTTAAAGCCCTTTTCCTTTTGTGGTTGAGTTCAGGCGGAGCATATCCATTTTTCAAATTGAAAATGAGATAAGAATATTGGGACTCCAAGTCATTTAGGCTTACCTCTGATATTTGTACAATACTACCTGGGTCCTCATCTTCTAGTATGTTGGAAGCTCTTATAAGAAATCTGCAAAAACCCCGTCCTTTGAAAATTTTGGATAGTTTAATGTCATTTTTATATTCTTGTAGAGTTGTTACCCAATTTTCCCTTTTTTCTCCTACTTCCCTTTGATTAAGTAATCATCTCACTGCTGAGAATGGGACTATTATTTTAGTGTGCAGTTTTAGGAGAAAAGGCCTGAAGTGCTTTACAGATTTGAAAATAGAAAAATCTTGCTTTCCCACCTCTGAATAATTTATTTCAACACCTTGAAAATTGGAACTAAAGAAAGAGATAGGTGCTTCAATTTGTATCATTAAGTTGTGTTAGAACAACAACATAAGATGTTTTAGAATTTAATGTATACAAGATGAAATGATTAGAAAAAATTGGAGTTGTTAAAGAGGGAGAATTCATAATGGCTTGTTTGATTAAATCAAAAGATTCTTTTCCATTATGTCCCCACTTAAAGATTGGGTTTTTCTTAATCATGGTTTGTAATGGTAAAACAATTTGGGAAAAGTCAAAGACAAATCTTTTAACAAAATTTATCTGGCATTGAAAGGATAGCATAGATTTCTTATTGTGGGAAAAGGAATTTCAGAAATTTCTTTACTCTGTCTAGATCAATACAAATGCCCTTTTTGGATACAATAAACCCCAAAATATTTCCTTCATCTAGAGAAAAATAAGATTTCTTTAGATCTAATGAAATTCCATATTTTTTACAAAGTTCAAAGATCTTCTTAAGTCATGTAAATGGTTATTTCTCTTCTTGGAATAAATAATACATCATCCAAATCAATGACAATAGTTTTGTCTATGAGACCTTTGAAATCTATATCCATAGCTCTTTGGAAGGTTGCCCCTACGTTAATTAAACCAAAAGGCATTTTCTAGTAGGCATAGGTTCCCAATTTATGCCTGAATGTGGTATTTAATCTATCATCTGGATGGGCTAGGATTTAGTTATATCCTTAAAATCCTTCAAGAAAAGACATTAGTTCTGAACTAGCTACTGATTGCAGTATTTGCTCCATAGTCAGTAACGGGAAATTGTCCTTTTGACAAGCTTTGTTGAGATTTCTAAAATATATACAGATGCGAATGTTACCATTCATTTTCCTGACAGGTACTAAGTTTGAAACCCATTTTGAATGCCTAACATGAAATATGATCTTGGCTTTAAGGAGTTTATTCAACTCATACTTGAATTGACTTTCTAGATTGGGGTGAATTTTTCTTAATTTCTATTGTACATGTTTTTCATTGGATATCATGGGAATGGTGTGTTCTATGATGGAGGTATCATATGTTTTAAGATCATCGTAACTCTAAGCAAGGATACCTTCTATACTTTTGCAATAAATGAATAAAGACTGATCTCTCATCAAGTGAGAGACCAAGTCTTAGATTGATTTTTTGAAGTTTGATATCAGTTCCAAGGTTTACTAGTTCAAACCTTAAGGTTGAACTTTGGATTTTAGAATTAGTAACCTTCTTAAATTTGTCTTTTAGATCATAAAGATCTTCAAGTTTTACCATATATTTAGGTATCGGATTCTCACTAAACTTTTGGTTTAACTAATTATCATGCTCAATTTCGTCAATTCTCTGATCATCATATGATCCTTCAGATGTTAAAAAGATTATGATATCCTTGTAATCATTAGACACTCACTAATTGGTGACATTATCGAGAATGGATGGTTGAAAAATTAATTCTTTGGAAAATCTATCTGGACTCTAATCCTTTGATGGTATAAGCTTGGTTTCTATGTTAGTTAGAAGGTCAACACTTGCATTTTGAAGTCTAGGGATAGGAGAGAAGTTGAAGCTAAAAAAATGTGAAGTAAGATCCTTTACTAATGATTGGTAATGTTTTAAATGTCGAGAGAGACAGTGCATAGTGTTTCTTACATGTTTGATAACTATTTCGGAATCTCCAAAAACTTGAAGATATTTGATCTCAAGGCCTATTGATTTATATAAACCTTGGATCAGTGCCTCATATTCAATGGTATTATTTGTGCATTCAAATTATAACCGGCATGATAACATGGTTTTTTCTCCTTCTAGACTAATTAATATACAACCAACTTCTACACTATCATTGGATTTAGATCCATCAAAATATAATGTCCAAAACAAAGTTTTAACTAATGGTTTATCGACAAGATTTATACATTTGGAAGAATCTGTTTGAGAAAATTTCTCAATCTATTTTTGTATGATTAGTTTTTTTGTGCTAATAATAATTATAGATTTATAAATACGTGCTTCCTTATTGCTCCTTGTGCCAATGTTTCATTAGTTGCTTATGCATACAATCAGTTAAATTTCCTTAAGTTTTAAAAGACATTCATGAGAAAAATAGCTTCAGAAAGAAATACTGAACCACAAACATATACAGTGCAGCAACACATTAACACAGTGTTTTGATGAAGGAGTTCACCCCTCCTGGGTTACATCTCCTTGGTCCAGCTTCCATGGCTTAGGCCTCTATATTAGCTCAATATGGAAAACATGATGTTTACAAATCTCTATGGATCCTAATACCTGTACCAATGTGTTCAAAATTTCCAAATTAGCCAAAAATGACTATTGGATCTCTAAAAACTGGCTATGGTTGCTCTGGGTATGACCCCCTTCCCAAGTGGCTCTCGACTTCCCTGAAATTCCGTATGGAAAACTCACCTATAGAAGTATTCTATTGCCTCTAAAACCTATACCACTATCTCCAAAAGGTAGAAATCATCCAAAATTGACTATTCATTTTCCAAAATTAGTCGAAATTGAGCAAGATATTCTTCATTTAATTTTTCCCTATGAAACCCCACTAAATCTAGAGGAGACTCTAGTTAGCACCACCAAAACTAGTAGTTCCGTTGAACTTGACGCTTGCTCCAAAATATCTACCAACTTAAAATGTCATTAATGGAGAGTTAATTAGTCGTTAAGCGTGATTATGGGGCCCCTAGCTCTTGGTTTTGTGCGCTTGGTCGCATGGGGTGGGGGTTGGCTCCCCCTGCCTCCGCTAGCAGCATTACTACAACATTCAATAAATGTGTTGGGCCTCCATTTAAACATGTCCGTTGCGGTTCAATGGTGAGCATTGGAGTTTGGGAGGGGGAGGTCATGGGTTCAAATCGCCCTTTGCACATTCCATTTATATTTTTTCGCTAAAAATAAATTAGAATTTTGACTTACCATTTGACATTTAAAAATGCGCCATATAATTTCAAATTTCACCTTAAGACCACTTAAGCAATTTCAACTTCACATAACGAAACTAGCGAATTTGGAGGTGACACTTGTCACAACCCCATTGGGCAAAAACTGAAGAAGATTCCCCTTGTTGACTCAACTACTGACTAGACTGCCATGTCATCATTCTGTCCCATTCTGCAATTTTTTTTAGTTGTTTAGGAAAACAAACAGGAGGCCTTTTCTCCTTCATCCATACTTTGTTTTCAGTGAAATGAATTGTGTTGTGATCATCTTGACGAGACGGACTCAGTCGTATAGTTTTTGAGCTAATCTGACAACTTTTATTTTTGAGCTAAATACTGAGCACCTAATCATTCCCCCCCACTAGAAACCTTTTGGACCCCAAAAGATACTATTATCTGACAAGTAGATGAGGGTACATCCCCTTGACATTTCCAAGCTTGGTCCAATTGGCTTTTAACGAATTTTTTTCCTTGAGCTCCTCTCTAAGGAAATCGACATTCACTTGCCTTGAGGACCCCGTTCTTCTATCACAAATGGCGTCTTATTGAAACTGATTCAGAAATTCTGTAGGAATGCTTTCAGAATGTGAAATTTGAGTATTCACTCCTTGTTTAACAACTTGAAGCCTCTTTTTGCAAAACTGACACCATCTTGCACCGTCGACTTGAAACATGTGATTGACATAATACCTATACTTGTCTTTGCCATTTTTAAGCTGATCTTGCACTGTTTGTTGCACCATTTTTAGTCGATCATAGAAATTCATGGTTTTCTCCATGTCACCATCAAAAGAAACATCCTTCTTACCAAGACAACATAATAAAATATAATGAAAATGGATGACAAATTTCACTACTTGGTTTTCTTTACTCAAGCCCGATTGTACATCTTGAAAGTATGAATTTTTTTTAACATAACTTTCATGTAAAACATAATGACTCCTGAATACAACAATTACATAACCAATAGGCCTAAAAGGCATAAAAATGAACTTGCTGCTTATACCTCTTTTGTATGTTTGAACCAAGTGAAATTTTTGACAAGTATCCATCCAATGAAAGTGCATGGATCACTGCAACTTAATCTTTACACCATGGGAATCTTCTAAATGAAATAAGATGGTGAAGTTGTTTGCAAAAACCTGAAACTCAAGTGAACCTTTCAAGTTTGAAAGATCATAAAAAAGAATTGAACTGATCTTTTGGTTTGAAGCAACACATGCCTCTTGCTGTTTGCCTCCCCACTGGAAGACTTTGCACACACATGACAATGCATGCAAAGGAGCTTCGAAAGAAGAAATGTCAACAACAAATATCTTCCAATATTAGGATGCTCCCAACAAACCTCTTATCGAAATGATGATCTTGGGCATTGACCAATCAACAATGGCATCAAACTTGGAAAGGTTTTCCTTAAACTTATCTCCTCCAATATCATGGCCCAAATGCATCAAAGAAGTGAACCCCAACTTGTACTTTGGTATCTTCAAAACATCAAACAATTTCCCTTCATAGATGACATATGCATAGGAAAACTTTCTAAACATGTGTATGTCACCCAAGTGGACAATTTCTTCAAGAAAGGACTCTTTTTTTCCATAAATCAAATACATGTATGTAATAGAAGTGCTACAAAGAACATACAACAATAAAAACCATACAAACCATTCTTGTTTGGTGTTATATATATTCTTGCACTGGCCTCTTTTTACAACTTTCCTTTGGTGAAAACTACTCCTTTTGTCCTCTTTCTTGAAATACTTACCATTCCTCTTTAGCACCATAACCATTGGTGCACAACATGGTGTAAGGGATGATTGAATGAGACCATTGTTCAACAAAACTTTGCATTGCATTGGTGTCTCTACACTTTGCATTTTTTTCAACCCTTGCATGCTAACATAACAAAGAGAAACCTCTTGCCGCAAAGATATTTCATGTGAAGTTTCTTTCTCCTTGAAGGATGATTCTTTCACAACCTGAAATACTTCATCACTCTGATGAACTGAACCAACCAAATCAAAATTGAAACTTGCATTAGATGCAACAACATTTTCATAAACAATATCATTATTTGGCTTGAACATGAGAAGTACTACTTTTACTTGAATTCACTAGTCTTTTCATCTGCCTTGCATTAACCAAAGAAATGTTCATCTTTTTTTGATGGGATCTCACTATGTACATTGTACTCCACCCCATTCTTGAACAAGTGATACTTGTTTTCATGGCGGTAAAAGACCGCTTTCCGGTCATACAAATATGGACTACCCAAAACCACACCTGAAATATCAAGCGGTACCACATCTAACTCTATTTCATCAACAAAATTTGCAGTGATTGCGAACTTAAACAAACATTTTCTTGTAACCTTAAACTGGTGTCTCTTGTTATCCATCCCAAAGGGTATGGTTTATGGTGAGGTGCAGTTTCAATATTCAATCTGTTGACTAAGTCTTCAGAGATTAGTTTTGCTTGTGACCCACTATTAAAGAGTGTGTCAATATTGGTGTGTTTGGATATGACCCTAACATGAAATAACTCAATTGTCTCTTTTCATCTGGAGTAGTAGTAGTGTTACAGTTTTGTGAACTAGTGCTTGCAATATCTTGTTTTCCTTTGATTCCCATGATAGTGATTTTGTTTTCATCACCTGATTCAGAACCTAAATCTTCTTGAGTGATAGCAGTGGTTTTCTATTTCCCTTTGTTGTTGAACTTATTTGGTCTCATTTCTGGATGCAATTTCTAGCAGTGGGCTTCATTATGCCGCTCTTTGGAACAATGTTTGCATGTGATTTTCTCTCCTTTTTTTTCACACTTCCATTTTTCTTCCCTTTCCATTTGCTCCTTTCTCTTTCTCCTTACCCTTAGGTGGCTTTTTATTATTACTCTCTTCATAAGTGTTCTTTCCTATAGATTCAATATGTGTGGCCTGCATACATACTTCAACAAAATTATTTGGATTGAACATAAGAATAGTGTGTTTAATATTGGAATGTAAATCCCCAATATATTTCAGCAGTGTATCTTGGGAATTCAAATTCACTCCTACTAACAAGGCCCTTTTCCTAAACTCCTGTGTATAATATTGGATTGTTTGGCCTTTAAGCTATCTAAAATTCTACCAACTTATAATGGCTTTTTGCATATAGGCTAAAGGATAAAACTGTCTTTTAATTGAAGAAACAAATTCAACCCAAGTGATGGATATCTTACCATGGATTCTCATTTCCTCTTAAGTCTTTGCTTCCCACCAAACTAGTGCAACCCCTTCTAGCCTCAACGAAGTCAACTGGATCTTTATGTCATCTTCTTTAAGGTTTTTAATTCTATATTATACCTCCAACTGTCAAATCCAATTGTCCAAATTTTCTTCATTCACCTCTCCATTGTACATGGGAAGTTCAAATTTTATGTCCAATTTCAGTAATGGAGTTTTTCCTTTTGGGGTTTAGGAATGAGTATGGGCAGTTTTAGTGGTGGTAGTGGAAGATGATGTTGTGTGAGATCATGGAGATGATGAGGAAAATGACGAGGATGGTGGAGATGGAGGTGGCTTTCCACCATTCCCTTTAGAATCCTTCTTCTCATCTTTTTTGTCCTTTGAGCTTCCTTCTCCATGTGGAGCTTTAGAACTCTCTCCAACCATTCTAGTGTTCCTCTCTTCATAGAGGAATTTATCCATCTTAGTCAAAGTATAAAAATATTTCTTGAAATCTTCCTCTTCTGAAGAGGGACCTTAAGACACTCTTTCTCTAGACATAATCGCTATGGATTCAGGCTCAAAAATTGGTACCGATTGTACCTCTTCAATCTCAATTGAAGGCAAAACTTGAGGAGTTTCAAGTGCATCTGGAATTGGAAATTTAGGTGGTGGAGATTGTGGTCTTGTGGCTCTCCTTCTTATGGGCATTACCTCAGGAGTTGCAACCATTATCTTCCCTTCTCCTTTTTGCAACTTTAACCTTGTAAGCATCACAATTTTGCAACCATTAAAACCCTAATTGCACAAAATCAAGCAATCAAGCAATTCAACCTTTGATCTGATACCAAATTGATCTGTTTTTGTATTATTAGTTTTGTTGTGCTAATAAAAATCACAGATTTATAAATATATGCTTCCTTATTTCTCCTTGTGTTGAGGTTTCATTAGTTGCTTGTACATAGAATCAGTTAAATTTCCTTAAGTTTTAAAAGACACTCATGAGAAAAATAGATTCATAAAGAAATATTGAACAACAAAGATGTACAGTGCAAAAAACCATCAAAGATACATATTAATACAGTGTTTTTATGAAGGAGTTCACCCCTCCTGGGCTACATCTCCATGGTCCAGCTTCCATGGCTTAGGCCTATGTATTAGCTCAATGTGGAAAAATGTTGTTTACAAATCTCTATGGCTCCTGATACCTACACGAATTTGTTCCAAATGTTGAAATTAGCCAAAAATGACTATTGGATCTCTTGAAACTGACTATGGCTACTCTAGGTATGATCCCCTTCCCTAGTGGCTCTAGGCTTCCCTGAACTTCCATGTGGAAAAATCATCTGTATAAGTCTTGTATTGCCTCTGAAACATATACCAATGTGTTTAGAAAGTCGAAATCATCAAAAATTGACTATTCATTTTCCAAAATTGGTTGAAAAATGAGAAAGATATGCTTCATTTAATTTTTCCCTAGGAAACCCTGCTAAATCTGGAGGAGACTCCAGTTAGCACCGTCAAAACTAGCAGTTCCACCAAACTTGGTGCTTCCTCCAAAATCTCCGCCAATTTAATTCATCATTAAAGAAGAGTTAATTAACAATTAAGCATGAGCTTAGTGCTATCCCCTAGCTCTTGGTTTTGGGCGCTTGGTCGCATGGGGTAAGGGTTGGCCCGTAGGGCTGGCTCCCTCCACCCCCACCGACAACATTAATGCAGCATTAAATAAATGTGCTAGGCATCCGTTTAAACGTGTTTGCTGTGGTTCAATGGTGAGAATTAGAGTTTGGGAGGGGGAGGTAACTGGTTCAAGCTGCCCTCCGCCCAGCCCAGATATATTTTGTCGCTCCAAATAAATTCGAATTTTGACTTACCATTTGACATTTAAAAATGTGCCATATAATTATTTCACTAACTTTGGATTTAATGCATACCATAAAACATTTAAATGTGCCATGTTTATATATATGTAGACTTTGACCATAATTCCGAACTTATATATTAATATAAATATAGTTACATATATATATATATTATATATAATATATATATATTTTTTTTTTTTTTCAAATAATTTCAAATTTCACCTTAAGACCACTTAAGCAATTTCACCTTCACATAACCAAAATAGCGAATCCGGAGGTGACACTTGTCACAGCCCCATTGGCCAAAAATTAAAGAAGGTTCCCTTGCTAACTGGACTACTCACTGGACTGCCATGTCATCATTCTATCCCCTTCTGCAATTTTTTTAGCTGTTTAGGAAAATGAACAACAAGCCTTTTCTCCTTCATCCAGACTCTGTTTTCAGTTAAACAAATTGTTTTGTGGTTGTCCTAACGAGACAAATGTAGTCGTACTATTTTTGAGCCAATTTTAGAACTTTGATTTTTTGAGTTAAATACTGAGCACCTGATCAATATTGAAATTTCTTAAAAATGACTCAGAGAGTAGTTTCCAAAGACATTATTGTTAAAAGATAATGGCTCATTTTCATCTTCAAAATCAGTTACTGTATGCTTCAAATGCTTTTCTCAGCCAATTCTGATTTGATTTGGATTTTCATTGTAAGGGAACCACATATGAGACCAATCTGTTGCAAAATAACCATGAAGATTCTCAGACCAGTCTCTACTAAGAATTAAACCATAGAATTTGGGAAAATTAATAACTAGTATGACAATTACTTGAGAAACTTTTGGATTAGAAGAAAATATAATGGTGACTGAATTGATTTCCCGTAAGATTTCAACTTTTGTTCTATCAAGTTGCACAATGTGGACAACAGACTTTCGGGGTGAAGCAGTTAATTTAGTATAGAATGTTCTTGGAATTATGTTTGAAGTGGTCTCTGAGTCTATTAAGCAATTGTGAAGATTTTTATTGAAGATTTGATAAGTCAAAAGGAAAGGAGGAGTATGCGAATTAGATCTGTCACCAATTAAGATAACATTAGTGGGATCAACCGTGTTTGATGAATCATTGGGAGGATTACCCATTCCTCTGGAAGCTTGGGATAACACGGTAGCAGGAAGAGGAGAAGCAGGAACTGCATTCAATTCTTTCAATAATAGCTTCTACTAATGTTTAAGCTTACTAAGCTCATGAAGGGAGATATTTTCGCTATCTTTCTTCATGTCCTCCACTATGTTATATTCCATGGTATCAGCAACTACGAAGGTTTTAGATTAAGATGGAGGATTAGATGAGGATGGAGTTGGTTGAGGAGATTTAGGAGAAGACTTTTTACTAGCCACTTTATCATTGGTAGCAGAGGTTGAGGGTTTTTACTTTTGAGTTGATTGTGTTGAATCAACAGGGTCCTTACTCCTAGTGCTAACAGGTAGAAATTCTTGCTCATCTTCATCAGTGAAAGTAGGCAAGATAAAATCCCACATTCCGTGGACTTCAACCAATTCTTCATCTTTAGTCTCTTCATCAGATAATGCAGTTTCTTCTTCATCTTCATGTAAATCAGATTCAACATTGCATATTGTGTTTGGTGGTTGAGGATTGGATGTCTGATTCCTCTTGAAGGATCTGAAAGGTTTCTTAGAAGAGGATTCAACTACCTGTTTCTTAATCTCTACCATCTCATTTGACATGGTTTTAAGGACTTTTTATAGGCATCCAAGTTCAAAAGGATCGTTAGGGGATTTCTTCTTTGACTCATCCTTAAATGTAACCTTTTTTTGTTTTCCTATCTTCCTAGGTTGTCTTCTTTTCCAATGCAACAATTATCTTTTCTACAGATAGGGCTTCTTTCATGTTTTCAACCAAAGTAGCCTTATTGGCTCTATCTACAAAAACTGCTATATTGGAAGGAAGAGAAGAAATATACCACTCGATCTGGACATCAACACTAGAGCTTGATGTGGCTAGGATTTTGTTTAGAAATATATTGAATCTAGCATTGAAATCTTTGATCTTTTCACTTGACTTAGATTTTTTAGAAATATCATTAATAAGGGATGTAATTGTGTGGTCATCACCAAATTTAGCCAAAACATTCTCTTCAAACATGTCCCAATTAGTAATAGACCTTGGTGGCAATGAGAAATACCATGAACCTATTGATCCTTGAAGGGTGTAGGGAAATAATCTTACTACATAGTCTTCTTCAAATACTCCATTCATATTAATGGCTAACATATAATTATGGAGATGATCTTCAACATGTAATCAATCATCGAGGTTAATTTTGGTAGCCATATTTTAGGATGCTTAGGTAGATCATGAATAGGTGCTTCCATTTTCACATCTCCAAGATTGGTCCATGGTTTATCTGGTGGTGGTTGTTACTATTTTATTCCTGCCATTATTGGGTTTTGGGAGGAAGTGGACATTGAGGATGATTGTGTGTAAGAAGAGGTAGGTTGGGTAATTGGGTTGGATGAACTAGCACCAGTACCTTGAGAAGGAGGAGTATTAACATGAATGAATGGAGGGAATGAAGGTTTTTGTGGACAGATTTTGATAAAACCTCACTAGTTGATGTCTACGATTCAGATTTCTTAGTCTTCTTTCGGAAAGAAGGGAGAGGAAATTCAAAAGGAGGAACTCCAAGATTATCACTTTGGGAATGAGTTAGAATCTGAGTAGGATTCCTTCAGAAGCTTCAGATGGCATAGGATTTTATGTTGAAATAGAGATTTCTCCCAATTTATTTATTAAAGTCTGGACCTCAAGTGATTTAGGATTATAATTTGAAGAAGGTGCTTCAGGAAATGTACTAGGAGATTTTAGAGATGATTGCTCAACCCTTGATCTAGAAATAAGAGTTTTAGATGAGGATGTTGAAGTTGGAGGTTATCTTGAGCGGGGGTGACTCTTGTAATGGCTTGTTAATTTAGATTGAGTTCTATTTTCCATTCATAGTCATTGCCCTCCTTCTAGCACCAAAATGTTGAAGCCTTGAAAATCACTGCAACATCATGGGGCAAAACCACCCCATCAGAGACTTGAATATCGTACCTTATTCGTTTGGATTAGTGGCTCCGACTAGATATAATGGGACTAGTTTCCCAATAAAAATGTGATAGGATGGATAGGGTGTTGATGACCAAAACTAAGTAATAGACGGGGTGTTCTTAAACTGAAATACATGTATATTTAACCTATCTATTTATTTACCCAGGATTTTACTTATACTTATGTGATCTCCAATGATTATCTTTTATTGTAAGATAATGAATATTTATAAAAAACTAACATAAATGAAAAGCCTTTAAAATAATTATTTTGATTAAATAGTTAATCAAGAAAATTGATAAACATATATTGCATCAAATATCGTTCGAACATTTTCTCATCTATGTAGTTAAGGATAATAGTCCAAGCATTTTCAAAAGTGAATGGATACAAAATTGCATTAAAAGAGATACATATAAAAAATAGTACAAAGACAAATGGCTATCAATTTATGAACAAATAAATATGCAATGATAAAAGAACCCGATGCATATAACTCTACTCATGAAGTAAATAGCGCCAGTCCAGTCTTCTTCATTAAGATGGTTTCAAAAGTACAAAAGTGCAAGCTTCCAAAAGCATTATTCACAAATCTTTAGGACTCTGATCCAATCATTCTTTAAGATAAACTTTAAAAGTACAAAATTGCAAGATTTTAAAGATTTTCTTTATAAAATTGGGGACCCTTTCTTCATAGACACGAAAGGGTTTATATAATAAAAATAAAGTGCTGAAATAAATATTACATGAAAATTTTGAGGAGGTTTAAACAACTCTACTTAAAATAAGTGACATAAATACAAAAATAGAAATTGTTGCAATGGCAAGCTCCAACATGTAATGGTGTGTACTCTTTCATTCATTGTCTAAGCTCATAGATATCCATCATTGGCTTGACTTTAGGAGGCTGACCCATCCTCATGTGTAACTGTCCTATATACACTACATCTGAAACAGCAGGGAGCATGTGCATGGATAAGTCAACAAGGCAATGTAGCATTAGCCACTGACTGTGTGGCTTTACCAGATATCAGCAATAAACTTCCCAGTCTAGTTGGGTCAGCAGTTTAATTGCCTCTTCCCTCACTTTTGAGGTTTCTTTCCATTGTGCTTCCAAGACTATGATATTGGGGAGACTCCCAGGAGGGCATTCCTGTATCAAATTAGCATTATGCAAATTATCATTATTGGTTTCAATGATGTTCTTTGTAGCATCGGTCCCTCTAGAAACTACTCTTTCTACTTGCTTCAATTGAATATCCCAATCGGTAAAGAGGATTTCTTTATGAGATTCCTCTATCATAGGAAGATATGTTGCTCTGCCCTCTGGAGTATCATGCCATGTTATGTATCTTGAGATATTATTATCAATCTCATTAAAATTCACCCTCAGATTAGATGCTTGATTCATCAGTGAATCACTTGTCTTGCACATTGGATTGATGATAGATATATTTTGATAGAATGTTGATTGTTGCTTTGATAATAAAGAGTGGAGCTCTAATTCTTCCTTTATAAAATCCTCAACCTTAGGATTGTGCTTCAACTAGTCCAGTGAAAACTGTAGGTACTGTATTTGGACATCCTTAGCACTTGTTCTACTTGAGATTGAAGCTTCAATTGGTCAAAGCTTTGATGTAATTGGTACATTTGACTCTTCATTTGATGATCAACATTCTATCTTTCTTCTGCCAACTATTGATCTAGCTACTGGATTCTCTCTTCTTTCTCTCTTACTAGTTCTGTCAATAGTAGCAGATTCATAAGCACCTGCAAATTGTGATAGTTTTGTCAAATTTCTGAAGGATCTGTTATCACTTAAGAATTCTAATGCCAAAATTTTCACATTAGTTTGATGGTAAGGGTTGGTGCTAGTCTAAGTTTGATTTTTGTTTTCCTTAGAGTCTGAGTCTTAGGAGTCTTGAGTCAACTATGCATTCTCATTCATCACCGGTCTCATAACCATGTGTCAGTTTTGTTCAAAGGTTACTATGTGCCATAAAGCTTTTTAGGTAATTTCACAGTGCATAAATCCTTTTTAGCAGTTTCGCAGCGCAACATGTTTTAGGTGATTTTGTAGCGCATAATTCAAATTGTACACTGACTGCACTACGAAATCGGAGATTCGTGCAATCCGTAGCAAATCCTTCCCAAATGTCAAATCTGTCAAGTCCAATTATGGTTGCATCATCCAATGTCAGCTTATACACTCCACATATCAGGTCTAACCGCTTATCTCCATCATTACAGTCGCTAGGTACTCTGGTACATTCGGATTGCAAGATCCAAGAAAAGTCAGGTATGCATAGTCTTAGTCATGATTGCATTCATTACATAAGGGACAAATCTACAAACATTCAATTTGAATGCATTACATATCAAGCAAGGTAGCTATCAAGTGAGGCAGCTATCAAGCGAGGCAGAGATCAAAGATTGAAATAGAGTCGGTCATCAAACGTATCATTTCACTGGAGATTCATGGAGGGGTCTATAGAGAGAAAGAATCACAGGTTAGGTAGGTGTTTAAGGACTGAACCTAAAGGTTTAGACATAACCTTGAGGAACAGGGAAGTTGAGCATGCATTCAAGCAAGCTGGGTACTGGAATTTTTGCAAGAAACTCCAGGGAGGTCATGCACAGGTCACCAAGGAATTTGCCTTGAATTTCACAGGACTGAATTCAAAGGTTGGTATGCTTGAACTGCAGGTCTCACCAGACATAATATCCACAGTTACAGAGATTCCAAGAGGGCAAGAAACTTGGTTTAAGAATTTCAAATTCGATATGAACCCATGTAAAGAATTTCTGAAGCACGAGTTCTTTAACTCCGATTTAAACAAATCTGTTCCTAGGAGTTATGTCAAGGATTCATATGCCAATTTGCTTACCTGCATACAAAAGTATCTTACCTGTGAAGGGAGATATAATAAGATGTATTTATATCATTTCAAACTTCTGTTGCATTTCACAGGGAAGACATCTATTGATTTACCTTTCTTCTTATTTCGTAGCCTAAGCAAAATGTGTGATAAGGTGCAATTAAGGAAAGAGGCTTGTGAGAATTCGTTGTTTGACCATGGATTAGTTAAGTTGATTGTTCTGCATGAACTCCAGAGAGTAGGTAGGAACTGGCCCACATTCATATTCATGTTTGGTTTCAAGAACGAGACCGGTCTCAGTCCTCAAGCTGTAAAAGATCTTCCAACAACGACTAGTCATCAGGCAGAAATAAGATCCAGGAGGTTTTCAAAGTTGAAGGCTAGGAAACAAGTAAGAGAATCCCCCCAGCCACTGACTATCCAGGATACACCCTAGCAGTCCCTTAAAGAGAAAGCTCAGGTCAAAGAAGGTGCACATGAGTCAAGCACAGGTGAAGGAGTTCAAAGAAGAAGGACTAGGAGCCAAGTAGCTAAAGAAAAAGCCAAATTAGTGGTGACTGAAGACACCCCGGTTTCAAAGGGAAGCCTTAATGACATATTACAGGCAATTGATATTGAAGAGTCTCCCCTGGTTCAAGCAGATGTGATAGAGTCAGGAAAAGACAAGGCTAAGAAAAATAAAGCCTTGAAAAAGCTCAGGTTCGATGATCCAGTTGATAAATTTGTTTTTAGGCCAAGAAGACCCATAACGAGGAATTTCAAAGACATACAGGAGATATTTCCGGGAGCAGATGAAACAGGGGAGGCAATATAGCTTCATGAAGGAAAAGATAAAAGCAAAGCAGTTACCCTTCAAGAAGAAGATAGTGTGGAAGAGTTGAAAAGGAGGTTGGATTAGAAAACTTTGAAATTGCTAGACTGAAGAAAGCTTCTAGGAAATTTGCAATCAAGGAGGCTTATTTTAACCAAATGCAAGCTCGGTGGGAGGACAAAACATTTCAAATACCCGAGGTGGTTGATTTTAATGTTTAATTCCGTAGTTGGACTGTCCCTGCAATAAAGGAAGTGCAATTCATCAGAAAGGTCAATACAAACCTGAGAACTGGGATCCGAGTCATGAAGAAACAAATTGAAGACTTAAATATATAGTTAAGCTAGCAGAAACAATCTCCTTAAAGAAGTCACACATCAAGTAAGGTTATGTTTCAAATTTTGATGGTTTTCCTTATTACGATATTTCTTGAAGATCATACATTTTCACTCAGTTTTTAAAAGCTTTGGTGCAATTGAAAAGGATGTTTAAATATCAAGAGGCTCAAAATAGCAAGGGTTGAAACTGTGTTTTGGAATTACCCAGCAGTTTCGTAGCGTGCTACGAAATTGCTGAAGATGGTGACTAATGCACAGCAGTTTCGTAGCGTGCTACGAAACTGTTGAAGCTACATAATTTAAACTCAGTCAACAGATTTTGAGAGACCGAGGGAAAATTTTGAAAAAGGAATATCTTCAAAGGATAATCTAAAGGTATCAACTTTCAACAAGGTCAAGACAGGTGGAGGAAATATATATTCGAACCCAATTCTAAACTTTTTGCTATAAAGTGATCATATTTACTACAGTCAATGATATGTCAGACAGCTTGGAGGAGTTTTTTTCTTCACACATGGAAAAGGTTGACAGCACATCAAGGACGTGGCATTCTGATATATTTTGCATAATCAAAGATGAAGGGTATGGTTCATTGGATTCAAATATCTTTGAGGAAAACCAAAGGCAGATAAACAAGGGGCAGTTCCCTACTTTTCAGGCAAATGGAGAAGATGGGAAATTGAGGACCAGTATGGAGCTTCGAACATCCACGAAAGCCAAACTAAAAAAAAGACCACTTGTCAAAGAACAAGAATGATTGTAATTAAGGCTATTATTAGCATGATATGGAGTTAGACTCCTATTTGACTTAGATCTCTAAAAAGTCCAGTTAGCAGTTTGTTACTTTTAATAGGTAGTTAGAATTTGAATAGGTGTTATAAGAAGTAGAATTCGAGTTCCCCTCATGTTGGAGGAGGAATCTCAGCCTTGTAAAAGAACTCTATATATACAAGAAAGAGCAATGTACTAGGGGTTGGAAATTTATTGAAAAAGCTCTGATATTTGGCTTCATGTAAAGACTCTGTTTAGTAATACAAGATTGGCTTTACTTCTCAGGACTCAGGAGGGATTCGATGTTCAGGATGTGTGGTGTTATTATTTTCCTAATATTTGCAGTGGTATGAATGTGTAATCACTTAGAATTCACTTATAGTGCTCTAACTTCCTATATGCATTCATAGACTGTGTGGTCCCATATGTTTTTGGTATGTTCTAAATGTGTTGAATGTTGAACGCCCTGACTTCTATGTAAGGTTAATACCATTGTTATACTGAGATGATGTTGAATCCATAAGCCCAATGGATAGTTGCTAAATGTGTTTCCACCATTCATATTTTTACATTTGTTTCACAAGAGTTAGCCATCTTAACTATAATAAAAAACATTAACCCTTTGAGAGAGCCCTCTCTGGTTGGGGAGGCTAAGCCTGAGCCTAAAGTAGGTTTGGAATAGTTACTTGAAGTCTTCCTGGTCTGCAGCCTTCCAGGGCCTGATTTTGAGATAATAGGATCCATGGGGGTATCCTTCCATACTACATCTGTAGGTTCATTGTCTACGATTATTGCTAATGGTTGTTTTGTTCTCATCCTTTTCCTCTATCTTTTTACTATAACCTGATGCTTGGGACTGTAAAAGACATCAAGAGGATGGATTTATTCTACCCTAAGAATGACTTTTGATGAAAAGAAGGTTAAGATGATCTCGACTTCCTCCGTAGTGACAACTTTATTTGTGACCCTTTCAGTAAGTGAGTCTTGCATAGTGTTTTGGGGTGTGTTGAGCATTGTTTCCATTTAAACATCTTTTTCCCCTTGTTATCCTCTAAGTTGCTAGTCAAATTGTTTCCATGCCTCATCCAACTGATTTGTGAAAGGTGGTTCATTTTTATGCAATTCAGTGGATACATATTCCACTTCTTTCTCCTTAAAATATTTTTCTATTTCATACTTAGTTTCCTTTTCTGGACTCTTTGTAGGACTCTTCTCTGGGCTCTTCTCTGAGTTGTGTTCAGAATCATATTCTAAATCATGCTCTGAACTATGTTCTGAGCCTTGTGCCGATTTCTACCCTAAAGTCTGCTCATAACCATGTTCCAATTTCTTCTCTGGATTATGCTCAGAACTATGTTTTGATCCCTTCTCTGAATCTTGATATGAACCGTGCTCCTCTTGAACAATTGGCTGACGGATCTTTAATAGATCCAAAGGGAATTTTTGTAGCATTTTCCTCCTGTAATGGTGGAATTCAGCTAGCTTTTGTGGATCCAATCTCAAAGTAGCCAAATGTTGCACTTTTGAAAATCGCTCAACAAAATCAAACAGGTTGTCATAATCATCATCCTCATGGCTGAAATGTCTAATTTTCACTTGAGTAGTGAAATTTTGTGCAATCTTATTAGGATCAAACTATCTGCTAGGAATGGTGACAAACTTCAAACATGTAATATGATTGATTTCAAGTGCAACATGCTTTAAATCATGTAATGCATAAACACTGCATTGGAGGGGAAAAGAAGGCCAAAAAGACTTCTTGTATTCTTTTAGGGTCTTGGTTAACCCATCCCTTATATTTTGGTAGGCAATCTCTCTAGCAAGCAATTTTTCTAGTACATACCATGGGAGAACATGGGGAGGTTCTAGGCTTCCATAGACTCAAACATAAGTAAACAGTTCTTCTCCAAACCACCTACCTATTGGTAAAAAGTCAATTTTTGCCTCATTAGACAATCTTTAGGCCCATTTGTCAAAAATGGCTTGGTGGATGGGTAACATAACTCCTTGGAAAATGTTATAGAAATGGGTGTGGAAATTGGATTCCCATGGGATTTAATGGTATATATGGATGGGAGTGGGATCACCAATAGTCTATTTCCATCCCATGGTTGGGAAAGTGGTAGTGAAACAAACTGCATCCATAATATAGGCACTCATGAAAAATGGTGGGAATGTTGTAGTGGTGACATAATGGTGTTGTCTAAAATCTAGCATTTGGGAAGCAATATTATTAGACAAGATAGTGCCCCAATCCATTATAAAATAATTTATTGCAACATCAATTAGGGGAACCCACTCAATAGAGAACTTGGTTGTATCGACATATCTAAACAATTTACATATCATAGCTGCGATATAAGAGTAGGGAGAAGTGAGAGACGATATAAAATACATACCCGATTTCTCATGCTTGTGCTTGTTTGAATTTGACCTCCATTGTTTAATTGGGTCTGATGACACATTATTTTCACTTGCAAATTGCTCAAGAAAGGATTTTTCATATACCTTATGTGGGTCTGATACATGATACATTCTCTTCAAATATTCTACTGTGAAGGACCCTATAACTGTTTTCCTTGAAGTCTGAAACGTTCAATCGAGAATGTTAATATTCTCAATTGTCCATTTTACCATATTGGTGTAAGGTATAATTTTGGGTCTAGCAGAAATTCTATGGAGAAAAGAGTTGGAAGCTTCAAAGTGGGAGTTTTCTGAAGAGGTAGTAGCATCGGCTATCGCTACTCTTTGAATTATATTATGATCCTCGCTCTCCAACAGTTGGTACATGGCTTCCCATGAGGAAGTACCACTTTCGATTGTGCATGTCGTATCTAAGAATAGTGGGGGGATTTTTGATACATCTGAAGTAGAGGATTGTGAAGCCTCCATGGTTTTCTTTCCCTTCTTTGACTTAGTCATCTTGTTACACAGTTCTTTCTCGGGATAAACCTGCGAATTGAGAACACAAAGTAATGAAGAGAAATAGTTGTGAAATGAGGAAACATACAAACATATAAGGCTTTAAAATGATGGAAAGGAGAGTTTAAATGTGAATAAATCTATATAGGCCATCAAATCATCTTGGGCTTTGAAATCGTAAATACCATTATAATTCATTAAATAACTGAAATCATGGCTTCATGTGGTTATTTATTATCCATTAATATATTGTATCGCAGAAACCTTTTCAAATGATAAATAAAAATTATTTCCAAGTACGTTGCCGATATACGATAGCGATATCACTATATCGGTTCATTAAGTATGAGAGGTGTGATTGTGATAATCGCAATATCGCAATATTACAATTGGAGGTTTCAGGAGTAGCGAAGAATGGATATGGCCAAGATTTTTGTGCGATTGCGAAATCACGAGACATGACATGGCATTACAACAGGCCCAACGGATTATTAACTAGTGCGGCTTATGTTTTATAGTTGTTCAGCCTTATGATTTTTGTTTAAGTGCACCTTTTAAGAAATAGCTTTATTGAAATTGGGAGCAATCAGGAGTGGAACAAGCGGGGAGCTTTCCGATAATATATGACTTATCCAAACGCGATATGTTTATTCACTGTGTTCATTGTCTTGCCGGGTCCGTTTCGCTTACTGCATTTCGCAATGGGAGTGTTTCTCTACCTTTTCATATATTGTTTTCATTATAAGTTTGCGATGCGAGCAAGTTCCACCGTAAAGTGATTTTGTTAATACTTAAGCCTTTTAAGGAATATATATGCTAGGTCCTCAGAGTTATCCTTTATCACATGACACATTTTGAAAGGGTAAAAACAAATCATTGTTTCTTTGAGACTTTGCGATATGTGATATCGTTAGGATTTTCGTTAAGGTAGGTTGTATTCAAGTTGGTTAAGGCCGATTGGATATGTTTTATTCAAAATTCAAATTTATTCTAAAAAAACTTAAACTATTTTATTTTCTTTTGTTTTTCAATTTTTAGGGGTCCCAATTTATTTATAAAATAATCTCCTAAGATATTTATGTATAAACAGATGGGGGGGTTGTTGCATAGCACAATAGGTGGTAACCCTTTAGGCTCTCAGATCACATCCCTATATGCCTATAAAAACTCTTCCAGTTGTTTTTTTTGTTTCTTATTACACCACGCTAGGGATGCTTTATCTCTTACAAAGGCTTCTACAAACCAATTTTATCTTTAAAATTGTAAAACATACTTCTTTCTAGAATTGATCAATTTCTTTTCTGGGTTGGCTCTTACCAACGAAATTTTTGACTTTCTTTTATGGGCATTGATGGTAAAAAAATTTCCATTCCTGACGAGCTAGTACTAGTTGGATCTCCACATGAATATTGCATCTTTCATATACATGTAGGGACTTCTAAATGACTCCACATACATCAAGGGGAACTACATCTAGTTCTATTTAATTAATAAAATCAACACTAAAGACAAATCTAATTTTGCACTATTTTGTTACCTTTAATCATGCATCCTTATCTACCCATCATAATGGATATGGGCTTAGATGATCACAAACTTTCAATCCCAATTTTTTAACCAGCTCTATTGCAATGAGATTTTCCTACGATCATAATTCAAATAGAGCATCAATATTTGTTTTCTTGACCTATATCTTTATGTGAAATACTTTGTTCATTTCTTTCTCTTCATATTATTGAAGGCTACTGAGATTCATCTCCTTTTGCAATGACATACAAACAATCTTCTCATCCACATCTATGCTTCTTTCAACCTGGTTTCCTAAATCAATAGCCATGGGATTCTTCTTCTTACTGTCTTTATTTTTGTTCTTCTATTTAAGCTCTGGATGCAACTTCCAACACTTATCCTCTATATGGACATCAATGTTGTAGTGGTTGCTAGGATATTTTTAGTAGTGTGTTATGGTTGCAGTCCTTTTATATTCCCCCCTTTCCACTTCTTGTCCCCCATCCTCAAAAGTTTCATGTGGCTCCTTTTGCTTCGACCCACTTGATTTCCCTTTCTTTAGGATTATGTTCTCTAAGTATTGTGCTTGCATACAAGCCTTGTCCACTAATATGGGCTTGAATAACATCACTTGCTTCCACAGATGGTTGTGTAGACCCCCCAAATACTTGAGGAGTACATTTGGGTTCTTTAGAGAGATACCCAACATTATGGCCATCTTTCTAAACTTTGTGGTGTACTCATGTACGCTCTTCCTCAACTTTTGCCTCAAGTAGTGTCAATGAATCCACAGGCCCTTTACATATCGAATAGGGTAAAATTGTAATTTTATGATGGTTTTGAAGTCCTCCCACCTACTCACTGGAGGATATTCCTCTAACCTCAAGGTCTTCATTTGGATTTCCCACCAAATCAGGGCATGGCTCTTTAATTTCAACCTTGCAAATGAAATATTTTGTTCCTCATCAATATGATTAACATTGAAATACACTTCTAATTGGTACAACCAGTGATTTAGATTCAGAGCGCAAATATCACCTTGGTATGAATTGATACTGACTTTCGCTTCCATTTTGAATAGGGACTATGAATGATTCATAACACTTGAACTGTGTTGATATTTTTCAGTTCCTTTCTTCAGTTGTTTCTCTATTTCTCCCAAATATCCTGATCTCCCCTATAATCTGTCCTCTAACTTAGAATCCCCTTATCTTCTTTAAATAACCCAATTTTATTGTTCAGGGCTAACATGAGGAGATTTAAATTGCAATTTATATACATGACTTGTGCTTCTAGCTTCGAAAATCCCTTCTCTGCAAGATCATGAGGGTTATTCATAGATTTGTTAGTTATGACTAGGCTTTGATGAATTTTTGCCTAACCAATCTAGATCCCCTGCAAATCTCCATAATATACCCAAAGAATCTTGGTTTAATACCAATATTATTTGTAAACTTTCGTGTATATTCCACGGGACAATGCATCACAACAAATGTGATAAAATTGTATTTAAAAATCTAAAATCTACAATATTAGGGTTTGATTTTCATTAGATTTATGTATCTGTAGATTATGATTAATTATGCATGCATGTGAATTAAAATTATCCAGAAAATAGAGAAAAACAAAATAAAAACTCAAAAATTATGATAGACACAAGATATGACCTAGGAAACCCTTTAGGTGAAAACCTAGTTGGAAGGTGGGGTCACACTTCTCTGTTTCTCTAAATAGAAAATGGATGTGAGTACAAAGAAGTATGGTCTATGGCCCATGGGCTACTACAATGCACAAATCCTCTTTTTTTCTTAATCTCCTATCCCTCTCAACTATTTGTTCTCATCTATGGAACAAATGCACTCGAAAATAATGGAACCCCTTTTCCTCCTAGTGGTCTGGTTATAACACAACTCGATAACCTACTAGTGGTTACATTTGACTACCCAAAATGTTAACAAAAGTTACATTATGGACTCTTCTAGAATTTTCTTTGTCGTAATCATGTGGATAGCCCATTTTCCATGAGTAATGAGGGATAACATGGCATCCTCTTGAATTATGGTGGTGAAAATAGGAAGGTCAACTTCTTAGTGGCATAAAATTTGCATACAAACCATGATTGAGGCTATTATTTCACCATTGTAAGGGCCTCTATGTGTAGAATATGAAAAAAACGTGTAGTGCTAAAGTGACAAATTTTTACCCCCAAAAATGTCATTTGATTCCTCAAAATGCTCTTGGAAGGTTTCAGACCTTGATTTTCTAAATTAGGTCTAGTTAGTAAAAATGGTCATGTGAAATTATTCCTCCACTTTTTCCACTCCAAAAGCATCAATATGGATGAAAAATAATATAATTATCCAGTCTGTATCATCATCTCTCCAACAATATAAACGAGTGAGAACTGAGTCTCTTGAACCAATTGTCTCAAGCGGTGAGCATGAATTTCTACATGCTTCATCTTACTATACGCGATAATATTTTCAATAACCTATATTGCATTATTATTTTCACACTAAATAGCATTCAATGCCTGGATGGGAAAGCCAACCTCTCCCAAGAGTTGTCAAATACACATTTCCTCTATTCCTACATTAACGACTCCATAATATTTAGCTTACATATTTGATAATGAGACTGGACATAGTTTCTTTCATGAACAAACTAGGGATCCAACACTAAAGTGAAACAAATAAAAAAAGTGGATTCTTTGTCATCATCATTTCCTACCCGATCAAAGTCAACGAATCCAACTAATGAATGTCAATTTTGACAATATTTGATACCAAATTGAGAGGTGCCCTTAATGTAGTGAACAATTCTTTTTGTAACTTTCCAATGGATTTTCCATGGATCCTACATAAAATGAGAGGCTACACTAATAACAAAAGAGATATTAGGTCAACTGTGAATTAAATAAATAACTCTAGCAACTAATTATAGATAAATGGTAGCATCAAATTTCAAGGATTAGCATTCTTTAATCAACTTTAAGCCCAACTAAAAATGTGTAGCACATGCCTTGTAATCGTTTATCTTAAACCATTTCAACAAGCTCAATACATTTTCTGATTCAGAGAGAAAAATACCATCAAAGAAATGGTAAAAATTATCAAGAAAGAAATGCATAAGACTAAGGTTAGTCATCTCAAATGTGTTAACAAGTTGAATCTTCAATATAAGAATTTTTTCAATGTTATTTTCAATGATAATGAAGTCATCAAATACAAAACAACAATAAAACTATCACCATTATGATGTAATACATAAAGACTATGATCAGATTCACAACATTTGAACCCAACATCGAGAATGAATCGATTAGATTTAGCATTTTATATATTCAAGCTTTTGTGATCCATACTGAATTAAACAAAGTCTTTTGATAGAAATCACATAAGAGAATTTTTTGGTTGATGCATTTCGAACCAACAAGTGTGGTTCATCATCAGGACCAGATGAAGAGGTAGACCATGGCAAAGGCTTAAATAGAGAGCAATGTAGAGACATAATTTTAAGTAATGACTATATTTGAACAATAATGTTTAAATTCTAATATTAATTTATTAATATATTAAAACACAAATTATTAAGTATGGAACTATATTAACGCTAGTTTTGAAAAAAATATTTATATAATGATAATTTTCATTATTTTATTAAAATATTTAATAGGTAACGTCTATATTTAACGACTATTTTGAAAAATAATATTTAATTAATAATATTTGATAATATTTCATTTTTTATATAAATATGATAATAAATTATTTTCAAAAACTAGTCGTTTAATATAGCCGTTACTTAATATTAATTTTTTTTAATATATTAATAAATTAATATTATAATTTAAACATTATTGATCAAATATAGCCCTTACTTGAAATTATGTCTCTACATTGCTCTCTATTTAAGCCTTTTCCATGGTCTACCTCTTCATCTAGTCCTGATGATGAACCACACTTGTTGGTTCGAAACGTGTCGGACAAAAAATTCTCTCGTGTGATTTCTATCGAAATACTCTGTTTAATAGATTTAGCATACCAAGCACAATGGGTCTGCTTCAAACCATATAGTGATTTTTTAGTTCAGAGGCAAGATTCAAATCTTTCAAAAAATTAGGGGGTTGATCCATGTAGATTTATTTTGACAAGTCACCATGAAGTAAGACACTCTTAATTTCCATCTAATGTATTATCCATCCAAAATGAGTAGTAAGGGATGATATTAGTTGAATAGAATTCATTTTTGTGACAATGATAAAAGTCTTAATTTAGTTGATTCTTCTTTCTGTGAAAATTATTTTATGACCAAATGAGATTTATGGCACTCAATAACACCTTCATAAGTGAATTTGGTATTAAATACCCATCGACATTTCATGACATTCTTTAGTTTAAGGAAGTCCCAAGTGTGATTCTTCAAAAGAGAATCAAGTTTCACCCACATATCATGTTCCCATTTAGTTTTTCCTTTTGCATCACTATATGAGTATAGATAACAAGTATCATGAACATGAGTTGTCAAGGCAATACTTGCATGTTGATTATGACTGCAAGTTCATTAGCATGAGGAAATACCACCAACATTAGGTCCAACGGCTTTAATTGTTTTAGCATCCCATTGAGGCAAACAAGGAGTCTGAAAAGTAACATTTTCTTCGAAAAGATCATCGAGAGAGGCTATAATTTCAGTCAAAAATGATTGTTGGTAAATTGACTCAACCAATGAAGTGGTAAATACACTACAAAAGGGGATAGTCATTCCATTGTATTTCATAATACCAAAGCGATTATTGTACAATTTTTCAAAATAATTCCCTCCAATTGGGACCATTTCAATTTGAAATAAGTTGTCCTTTCTTCCAAGATTTGGATCATAATTAATTATATCCTCATAGCTTTAATTTTAATTTGAAGAACCTTCCTTAAGCGTAACATAGACTTCAATAATTAGCATTACCCTTTCCTTAGATCATCCGTCTTCTTCTAAGGTGTTGTACATAGTCCAATCAAACATATTCTACCACATTAGAAACCCTTAGTGTTCTTGCCCACATCAAGGGGCTTGGACCTTTGACCAAGTGTATCTTGTTGCACTCTCATTGTGCTCCACACATCAACAAGATTTACATGATGAAGGTTATCCAATGATTATGATATCCAAGCCAAATTCAGTGACCTACAACTTTAAAATCCTCAACAAATGCAGGGTGTACTCAGCTTCCAAGTGATCCAAAACCTAGAGATAGGGTTTCATCATTGCATCATCTCATCCATGAAAACCATCATATGAAGGACATCAATGACAATGATCTGAATTTGAAAATACTTGTAAATGCTTAGCAATGTATTCAATTCACTAAACCTACATGTTTAAGAGGTGTATGTATTTTCTTCTATTTATGTGTTTTAACTTGATTTGTTTCATCTGATATTGACCATATATATTAGACATATAAGGCAGCAAATGAACATCACACATAATAGCAAATTTAATAAGGAGTTCACCCCAATCTCGTGGGCTACGTCTCCTGTGAGCTCTAGTCAACTAGGCTTGGCTCTTTGGGATTATGGCTTCAATTCTTTTACAAGTTCCACACTCAACTCCAAAAGGTTACTGACTGAACCTATGGGTTTAGAAAAACCATATACATCCCTGTCATGGCTGTCCACTTTGTGCAGACAGATTTAGGCTCCCTTGGACTTGATTCCTTCAGTAGGTGCACTAAGCTTCCCTGAGCTTCTTAATGGCACAAACTCCTTCAGAATGCTTCAAATGTCTCTAAAACCTCTACTACTATCTCCAGCACATATCTGACATAAACAAATTACTGTTCATTTGCTCAAAATGAGCACTGCATCCCCAATCTAAGCCTTCTCCCATGGATGGCTCTCGGCTACCTGAAACTTCTCTTCAGCATCTCAGCCTTTAGAAGTCTCCAAATGATTTTGAAAACACCTTCATTAGATTCAAAAGGTTCCTTACAGCACAAATAGGCTTTTGTTTTACCTCAAACAGATGAACCTAGCCCAGCAAAGCTCAATCACTGAAATGGCCCTGGTGGCCCTGAAAGCTTCCCTGAAGCTAAACAGTGAGAAGAATGCCTCAACAAGCAAAACAAGCTGTAGAAATGGATTCATAATTCTAAAAACCTTTAGGAATGACCTTTGTTTCACATTCACTGACTGCACACTTCCCAATGCAACTCCCAAACTGATTTGGCTCTAGTGGCTCCTCAAACTTCCACAAGGCAAAAACACCTGCAAATGACCTCAGATGGCTGTGAAACCTGTGCCAATGGCTTCAGAAGGTCGAAGAGGCCAAAAATAAATAAATAAATTCATCCAAAAAGGAATTTCCTAGCAAAAGTTATGGCTCATTTACTGAAATGCCAGTCTGCCCCTCATTAAACTCCAACTCACTGAAGTTGGAGGCAAAATAGGCCTGCCAAATATGGCGGGTCTGCCAATTTTGGCGCTCCGCCAAATCCTCCGCCATACTGATGGGCAGTTAACTGCTTGTGATTAATGGGGATGTGACCAAAAATTCAGGCGGTTTGTTTGCATGGGATTACGTGCCATGACCTTCGGGTTAACTACCCGTTAAGTGTTGATTAGCCCGCTTTAAATTGAAATGTGACCACGTATAACTTATTCGTTGCTAAGCGCTGGCGGGTAGGCTTGGGCCCACGGTTCCGAGGCTGGGTCGTATGGCATGGGGGGTTGGCCCCATTCGGGCCCCGTCGAATTAAAGTTTAAACTTCATAAACAAATTCCCTCGTATCAAGTCCTTCCGCCGTGGTCTAGTGGTAAGACATATGGCTTGTGGTAAGGAGGTTGCGGGTTCAAACCACAATTCGACCAAACTTTTAAACATGTGCCCAAAGTGCTGATGTCACCTTGGCCACGTGGCAGCCTCCAGACTTGCCACGTGGTAGCCTGTCATTCATTGCCCAGAACAAAATATTCTGTGGAATATTCTCTTTCAAATTTTTTAGAAAAAATTCAAAATTCAATGTTATTGGGCATTTCTTCTTTTTGGCATAACTTTCTCATACGGCGACCGTTTTCCGAACCATTCATGGCGCCGGAATCAAGAAGATGAGCTCTATCTGATCATTTAGGTTCAACAAGTTCTAAGCACTTTCAGTTTTGACCATTTTACGACACTTGGTCCTAAGCTCCTGATTAGACAACATCCTACACTTGCTTGACATATCTTTCACTTGCTCGACATCCTGCACCTGCTAAGACCTCTTATTCCTACACCTACTCCTACTTTTACATCAATGGCAACATGCTCAACAATAAATTGGTTTTTGAGTGTTTTTTTTCTTCTATAGTTTAGGTTTCATATTTTCAACCCTTTATTTCCAGAAAGTGTGATTGTCATTTGATACAAATAGCATAGGTGTGTGTTCCATTTCATTCTGTAGAAGTTGTTTATGCAAATATACTTTCCTCTGGCATTATTATCTTAGTCCACCAACTTAACCTAGTTTTTACCCATATAAAATTCACTCCATTAGCTACCATTTATATAAGATTTAAAAGAGGAAGACCATAGTGCCTACTACACATACATTGCAAACCTCTCTTAATTTTGTATAAACCCTAGGTTTATAATTATTGGTGAGACACTTGGAGTTGCGACAATGTTGCTACAATATCAGAGGCCATCAATTGAAATCAACTAGGAGGAATAAAAATAAGAAGATATGCTACTATTGTGGGAAGATAGGGCATAGGGAGAAAACCTATTGGAAGAAGAGAGACAAGTTGGAGCAAAAGGTTATGATGCTTGAAGGAAACGTGTTAGCTAAGAAAAAGATTAGTTGCTATAAAATTCAGTTTTTCCATTAGAACTCAAGTATTGCATGCTCACACCATGCATGATGAATTTACAATTGAGTATGGTTGCGCTCATTAGATGGAAAATGATGCTTCCCTATGCTTCTGCTTGGATGAAATTGCTAAGAAAAACATTTCTCTCACAAATGATTTTCTCTTTACATTGTTTTTCATAGTGATGTACCCTATCGAAATCATAGAATCGTGAATATCTATCATGTGCCTAGTTTGAGCACAAACTTTTTTTCTGTTTCCAAACTAACACAGACTGGTAAAATTGTTGAATTTTGGAAAAATCGATTCCTTGTCAAATATCTAAAGAAATATAAGTTGATTGTGTCTGAATGGTTTCTTGAACTAAATGATGGATTGCATAAGTTCCATGACTTGTTTCGATGAGATTCTAAACCAACTAACTTTATTACAAAGATCAACGATTGAAGTTGAATCTAGCATGAATGACTTAGACATTTGAATTTTCAAATATTGATGATGGATCTACTTATGGAACTGAAACATAGACATTCCTACAAAACAAGTGGGGTCAATCCAAACCTCCAAGCATAGAACATGGTTTTTGACTTACCAAAATTCCTTCCACTTGATGGAGTCTATAGAGGACGTGTGTTCGGCAAGCATCATCATGCACCTTTTGACTCTAGGAAACTTTGGCATGTGCAGGAACTGTTTGAGATGCTTCAAAAGGATTTTTTTTGCATCAATAAGATTTGTTGGGAGGTGTGAATTATATTTTGACATTCATTTATGATTTATCTAGGTATAATTGTATCTATTTCTTGAATAATGAGAGACATAGCCTTTAATAATTCAAATAATCTAGTCTCTTGTTTAAGAAAAAATATAATCAACCCATTAAATGCTTGAGATATGATAATGGAGGAGAGTATGTAAATTGACCATTTGAAGAATATTTTGTTCAGTTGGGTATCTTTGGTATTGGTTGATCCCCCATATCCCACAACACAATCATGTAGTAACATGTAAGATTCAAACCTTGTTTAAATGGCTCAATTTATCTTACTAGCTAAGGATTTACCAACAATTGTTTTGGTTATAGTTATTGACTATTCTAATTTCCTTCTAAATATTATTCCAACCAGCATTGCCAATTATGTGGGTCTAGTTAAACAATGGTCGAGTAAGAAGCCCTCCATTGGTCACCTTATAGTTTTGAGATCCATTTCTTGGGCACATATTTCCAATGGATATAGAAAGAAATTGGATGCAAAGAGTCATGTTTGTATCATGATGGGATGCACTGAAGAGTTAAAATCCTATCAACTATTTGTTACTATGAAACAAAAAATCATTATCAAGAGAAATGTGATATTTGATGAGAAGTCTCTAGCATTAATTTGTTAAATTATTTCAGACAATTGTACAATAATTTCTTTGGCATTATCGAAGACAATGGAATGACTATCCCATTTTGTAGTTTTTTGACATTCCATTGGTTTAGTCAATTTACCAACAATCCTATTCGAATGAAACTATAACCTCTCTCAATGATATTTCTAAAGCAAATGTTAGTTTTCAGACTCCTTGTTTTCCTTAGTGGGCTGCTAAAATAATTAAAGCCATTGGACCTAATGTTGGTGATATTTGGAAATCTTGTCACTACGTTTTCAAATTAAGGAAATATTCTTATTGTCATCTCCAATAGTGAACCATTTCATAGTCACAACTTGTTGAGGAAATCTAGCAAGAAAGCTTACAATCCTCAAATAAGACATGTATGTTGGCATTATGATTCTGGTATGGCTCTATGATACAGGTGTTGTACTTGATGGCAACTCACTCAAGTGGCAATGGTCTGTTCAGGATCTCAAAATGATGGAAATTAAGAGGCTCGCAGGAGAATGGTTCAAAAGGTGCGGACCTACAGGTTCATCATGCAGGAAGTGCGGTCATACCCGCAGGTTACCCGTTCAGAAGGTGCGGACCCCAGTGCACACACTTCAAGGCAGTGAAACGCGCTCACGTGGAGTTTCTTATGTTTGGCTCGTGGTATTTAGCCCGCCTTTTCTGATACTATGGTTTTGGCCCGTGGTATAGGATCTATTTTAGCCCCGGTTTGGATCCCTTTTATTTGTTATTGATGGTTTTGTCCCATGGTGTGAATAAGGGCTTGTCTATAAATAGGGAAGGAGATCACTTGGTTTTGGCAACTTTCAATTGAATATCTTGAGATCTGAAATTATTGGGTGATTGAAATCTAGATTTCATTCAAGGAGATAACTTAACTTAAGGTGAATCTATTGGCATGTCGTGATCTCCCGGGCGCATGAACAGATCTGTGGATCTGACTGACTGTGACACATTGGTGTACTGAAAATCTGGCCCTAATCAGAAGCCCGTAGGCGATCCGAAGGCGCAGTGCGTGGGTATGCAGCTCAGTCAAAGGCGAAGTGTGTGGGTACGCAGCACAGTAAAAGCCGCAGTGCGGGGTACGCAGTACAGAAGAAGGCATAGTGTGGGGTGCACGCAGCACAGTCAAGCGCGAAGTGCGAGGTATGCAGGCGAGAAGAATGTACAGTGCGGGTCTACGCAGAAAGTCAGAAGTAAAGGTGCAGATCTGGAGAAAAGTTCACAGAGCAGAAGAACAACCAGTGCGGATCTGTGTAGTTCAGTCTCAGAAGAGCTGCGGATATACGTAGGCCCCTGTTGGTGAAGCTGTGGTCTTATCTTGAAACAATTGTTGATTGTCTTCTATCTATTGCAACAGAATTCTGGGTTTATATTTCTGGTACTTCTTTTCTGTTTATAGCATGCTGAAGAGTTGGGTGATTCATTGGTTCATTGTATAAGGAGTTTGGATGATTTACATGTACTTGATGATTATTTGATATTATTGGATCCAGTTTGAAAATTTATGAAAAGTGGTCCTTGAAAGAAAAGAAGTAGGGGGTTGTAGCTCCCTTCCAGGAGAGACT